>BQNB010016004.1:11073-51073 GCA_026074375.1 Tanacetum coccineum
CTTGCTGGTATTGGAGAATTTTTCAAGCCATTGGACCATGTTCAAATGATCCATGATAGCTTTCTACCTCCTTTAAAATGGCCTTTTTACAAGTCGGCGTGTAAAGTTCCGGTTATGTTATAACGGTTTTCAAATGTTTTGTAGTTTGGATTGTTTCGCTGTACATTGTAGTTTTTGGCTTATAGAATGTTCGCGGTTGCATTTGTTTTTCTTACGTGGTTGCGTCTACATGAAAGCCCGCGCTCCGCAGCGAAGCGCGGGTTAAAAACCTTGTTACCATAAAACCATGAGTAAGTAGGCTAAGTGGTACGGAGTACCTTAGCATTCTTTGCTAGGGGCGTTTTTGAACTTAGTTTTAAAAGCTATGCAACAGACTCAAGTTACCATGTGTTACATGAGTGCATGATCTTCAACGTCACAAAACAGAAATAAAAGTATGAAGTTTAATATTTAAATATGGTGGTTTGAGTGCAATAGAACTAAATAAAGTTGGCGCATGCCCATATATGTGGCTGATGGAGAAGAAATGCTTAGCATGAATTGTCAAAGTTAGCTTGGCCTTGAAATATATGGTATAAGAATATCACAAGTTTAATTTTCATAACTTAATAAATATTTTTTTTAAATCTGAATATCTTCTAATAATGAGTTATTAGTCAAACAAGTTTGAACTTGATATTATATATACTACTTTATTTTCTCATGGCACTCACATACAAACATAAGTATATATTCTTGTTTCAAAAGTGTAGGCTGCTGAACAATAAAAATAACGAGCTACGATGGCTAAATTAAATTGTTGGCTAGTAGAATATTTTTCTACATTTTTAAAACATATATATAAATACTTAAACATTTAATATCAATGATTCTATAAAAACTATTTTACAAGTTTAATTAAATACTTATACTTAGTCATTATTTATCAAGTCTTATAAATAAGATCTTTCACAAGTAAATATATGTTGGGTATTTACTTTATGAACATTACATATACATTTACTTTATCTTATAAACTAAACAAACCTATAGTGTGGTGATCTAGCTTAATATATGCATTGTTGTGATATTATTCAAGTATGTATGCTTATACGACTTATACTAAAATAGGTTGCATTCGGATTTCACGTGACGTTTCACTTAGTTGATTTATATAATCAATTCATTCAATTGAGGTGAGTTTATAGTCCCCATTTTACACTTTTCAATCTATTATCAAATCTCAGGGATGAGATCATGTTTGTTTTACAAAATGGATGCAAGTACATTTTAATTCAGATATTACGAGTTTGCCTAACTAGCTATAACCCACTATGCCCATCATCATGAATTGTTAATTACTGGATTTTAAGCGCGAATGTTATAAATAGATCTATTTAGGAATTAACATCCCCGTTCGGGCAAGTAGCACTTGCTAGTTTATCGGTTAGCCGGAAACAAAGAATGTATACCATTTCGGACTCATAGATGTTACAGGTTGAACATCTACATTGGGCACCATCATTTATATGTATTTGAAATACATACATTGTTTAGCTTCAGTGTCACGAGCTTAGTGCATATCGTAATACATTTTTGTGATATTGTATTCGTTGCTTTATTACAGGGAAATCTTGCTATCCGCTTCATTAAATTTATAAACCCATAAATTCACCAACATTATTGTTGATAGTTTAAACATGTTTTCTCAGGTCAATAAGGTGCAAGTCATGGGTACATTGGATGGTCGTATTTTGAAGTCATATCGCTATAAAGATTTACGTGCATTACATTTTGGAATATTGTTATGTTGTGAAATCTTTACTTTTCAAGTTGAACAATTTAAGCCTATGTTTGTAACAAACCACTTATGAAATCCAATGTATCAGTTTTTAAACGAATCTTTTAGAGGTCGTTCTCATATCTTGTGCTATTGATCTATGAAGTAATGCCCCTGAAACATCATATTCCGCTATGACCTATTTTGGGGGTGTTATAGTTATGTTTTGTGTAAAGGAGGTGGCGACAGAGGGATGAGAAGATTGGAGGAGGGGGTTTGATGAAAGATTTTAGGGAAGGAAAGAAATAGTGATTGATTGAGAGAGATTAAGGGGATATGGTAATCACTCTGATACCATAATAAGATGGGATTTGACTCCTTGAATAATATTGCATTAACAATATATATATATATATATATATATATATATATATATATATATATATATATATACATAATTCTTTGCGTGATGAGCACAACATGGGCTGAGCCCTGCAAACAACTAATGAGCCTAACATGCTATATACGAACATAACATGTAAATACATAAAACAATCCTCTAATAGTATCAGCCTAAAAACCCTTCCTGACTGTTTTTTTCTCTTCTTCATTTATCATCATGGCTGGTGACAATCCTGATTCTCCTCTTTCTCTTGCTACTATTCTTCACATGATCACAATTAAGCATTCTTCTAACAGCTATCTCCTATGAAATAATCAGTTGCTTCCTTTATTAGCCTATCAAAAACTCTCTACAAACATTAACGGCTCCATTCCTAATCTGCCATCTACCATTGTGTTTGGTGAGTCCTCTTCCACAAACCTTGTTTATTCTACATGGGTCGTTGCTGATCAACACGTACTTATTCTGATCCAATCATCTCTGTCCGAGGAAGCCATAGCCAAGATTCTTGGCTACACTACTTCTCGGGCCATTTAGACCGCTCTTGAGGCAGCTTATAATCATGATTCTATCGAAAGTATGCACGCTCTTCGGGACTCTCTTCGCACTCTTAAAAAGGGTTCATCTATAGTTTCTGAATTTGCGAGAAAGTTTAAAGGAATTTGTGATGAACTTAATGTCATTGGCCACTCGCTAGATGAAAATGACATATCTCATTGGTTCTTTTGTGGTCTTGGTTCCCCTTTTGAAACATTCTCCACAACCCAGAGATTGCTCAAGCCATGTCCAACTTTTTGTGACCTTGTGTCGCAAGTTGAAAGCCATGAACCCTTATTGCAATCAATTAGTGACTATAATGTTGCTCCTGTTGCCTTTGTCGCTGATAATATACATGATTCTTTTCATCATCCTCCCACAAGGGCTCTGGTGGTCGTTCGTAGTCTCATGTCTTCCTAAGGCCATGTTCGTAGATCTCGTTGCCCCCTCATTACCAATTGTGTCACAAAGAGGTACACTATGCGACTCAGTGTCTAGATCTACATACCTTCGCTTATCGCCCTCCGACTATTGATGCAAATTTGGCTCATGTATTTCAGACTTAATGCAATATTTTAGAATCATCACCAGACTAGTATGTTGATACTGAGGCATCGGCTCACATGACCCAATCATGTTTTACATTCTACCACTACTTATTCTGGTAATGAAACTGTTTTCTTTGGTAATGGTAATGGTAATGGTGCATCTATATCTCATATTGACAAATCATGTTTATCTCCCAATATTGTTCTAAATGATGTTCTTGTGGTTCCCCAACTTACCAAAAATATGCTATCCGTTAGCAAGCTTACACAATATAATTTGGTTGATGTTTTCTTTTCCGATCCTATGTTTTTTATTCAAAATTTTCTTTTAATGGAGACTCTAGCACGAGGGCGTCGCAAAATTGGTTTATATGTACATGAGATGGGTCAATATGCACTCTTGGCCAAACTTTCCTCAACACATCTTCAAGCATCTTTTGAATTATGGCACAATCGATTAGGGCATGTGTCTCATGATGTTATTTCTAGTTTAAATAAGTTAGGTTGTTTATCAGTTTCGTCTATTTTACCAACTCCAACATTATGCTCTTCTTGTCAATTAACACAACCACTGTTTGTTCTTAATCTTAAACGCGCTTTACATGTTTTGGATCTAATTCATTATGATTTATGGGGACCTTCCCTTTTTACCTCTATGGATGGTTTTCAATATTATGAAATATTTGTTGATGATTATCCTAGGTTTACATAGTTTTATCTTTTGAAGACCAAGTTCGATTTTTTTCAAGTGTTTGAGAACTTTGTTGCTTTGGTTCAAACTCAAATTTCATGCAAAATTAAAGTTTTCCAACTGGATGGTGGGACAGAATTTACAAACCCACAAGTTCATAGTCTATTAGCATAAAATGGCACCTATCGTCAGCTATCTTGCCCTTATACACCACAACAAAATAGACGTGATGAACACAATCACCGGTACATCACTGAAACTAGTTTGGCAATGATGTTCATGCTAATGTCTCGGCCACTCTTTGGACATATGCATTTAGTTTTGCCACATATATATAAATCGATTACCAACAAAGCTCCTCGATTACAAGTCTCTATATGAATTATTGTTTCTTTTGAAGCCAAATTATGGAGATTTTAGGGTGTTTGGAAGCTTTGTTTTTCCTAATATTCGTGATTACTCCTCTTATAAACTTGCACCACGAAGTGCGCCATGTGTTTTTATTGGCTACAACATCTAATACAAGGGCTATTAGTGTCTTGATATGTTAACCCATCGCATTTACATCACATGTCCTTCTCAGTTTGATGAAACTATTTTTCCCTTTGCATGTCTCCCATCACACCATCTACTCAACTTCTTCTAACCATATATTGTGTTGATTTACCCATCTCTACATCACCATCACCCATGCCCACTCTATCAAAAGCTTCACCCAAAGCACCATCCACCTCATCGGTTTCTGATCCTTGTGATTTGTGCATTAAAAAACCACCGCCACCTCCCACTACTAATCCGTAAATCACCTAACAACCCCTTCTCAAGCTTAAACATCGCCATCTTTATAGCCCTCCTTTGCAGCCCCATCAGGACAACATATGGTTACTCGATCCAAAGATGGCATTTTTAAAACACAGCATTTTGCTGATCTCATTCATCTCTCCTCTTCGACGCTTCATCAAGCCTTGTTTGCTTCAAAAGAACCAAAAGGATTTAAGACCACTTCAAAAGATCCCAAGTGGTACGCTGCCGTGTGCAATCAAATACTACTCTAAAATATAATGCTACCTAGGAACTTGTTCCTCTTCCTACTTGTTCAAATATTGTTGGTTCAAAATGGGTCTTCCACACCAAATTATACTCCAAAGGCACGATTAACAAGTTTAAAGGCCACCTCGTTGTTCAAGGTTTTACTCAAGTTTCGAGTCTCGACTACTCAACTACTTTTAGCCTCGTTGTTAAAGCTTAGACAATTCGAATTATTCTTTCTCTCGCCGTCCTTAACAGCTGGTGCTTCGTCAATTGGATGTAAAAAATGCCTACTTAAATGGCAACCTATCTGATGTGGTTTATATGAAACGAACACCGGGATTTGTCGACTCAAGATTTCCCAAATCATGTTTATCGTCTCAAAAGGGCTCTTTATGGGTTTAAACAAGCTCCACGGGCGTGGTCTCAATGACTAAGCATGTTCCTTGTCAACATCAATTTCAATTTCAACCGCGATGATACGTCTCTCTTTGTCATCTAAAAGGATTCTTTGATTATCTACTTATTAGTATATGTCGATGATATCATCCGCTTCTTCCAAAATTTATTACTCGACTTAACAAATATTTTTCTATTACTGACCTTGGAAAACTAAATTATTTCCTTGGTCTTGAGGTTTCCCATCTTGATTCGGGTCTCTTTCTCAGTCAATCAAAATATGCTCATGACATTATTGCCCGTGCTAAATTGTTGAATTCAAAACCCGTTCCTACATCACTCTCAACTTCGACTTACTTTACTAGCCAAGGAAGTCCATACTCAGATCCTACTCATTGCTATAAATATTATCTAAGTCACTTCACATACCACAAACATAATCTAAGTTGATATTATAGTGAAAGAAAGTGGGTTAGAGAGAGAAAGAAAACTAGAGAGAAGGAAGAGAGTTTGGAAGGATTACTTGAATACACAAATGAACCAACACCCTATAAACATGCTAGGAGGGGTATTTATTGTACCTAAGTAAACTTAACTCGCCTAGGTTAAGTGTAGATGGGTCGGGCTTGGCTTTGATTGGGCTTTTGGCCAATAACACGTACAATATTAGATTTACGCTCGAGCCCGAGTCCATTACTAGCCTATTACATTTCTTACAAAGTTACATATGACATAAAGATCGACTAAATATAAAGTGATCGTGACTTTTCATGTTTAACATAATATTTTAGTCTAACAATCTCCCCCAAATGAGCGGTCATTAAATTTACAATATATTTGAGCTCTTGTAGTCTTGAACTTTGTAGTAGTAGACTTGTTCCTTCATGCTTTATGATATTTGATAATGAGCCTTTGTCATTGTATTTTGACTTTGTCTTTGATACTCAGATCTTTAAATCTTTCCTTGAGTTGGATGAACTTGATAGAAGATACTAACACTTTAATCTTCATTTGTTAGAGACCGGCACTTTCCACATATGAACATCCTTAAATCGCATTGTTCTTTGGACCGACATGCTCATACTTTGCATCATTTTGAAAGCTGGTTCTTCTCCTTTCGTTAGCTAACATATTCCTTAGCCTAACAATCTCCTTGAAATAATAGTCTTCATTCGAACATTGAGGAGAACTTTGTATTTGTATGTTCTGAGCTTTCTTTAATTGTTTAATCTTTGATGCCGATTGTATGTCCTTAAATCTTAAGTATGAGCAAGTGGTAAGGAGTTTGACAGAGCTAGAATGAGGTTGTTACACCATCGTCACCATCGTGCACCTACGTGTATAAGGGTTAGCAATAAATAACATATATGGACGAATGTCTTGTTCTTTCGTCAAAGTTTGGTAATGTTAACCTCCGATTCTGGGAGGACCATTTCATAGTATATAAATATTGTACATGCATTATCATGATTCGATTCTTGAATGAATCTCCTTAACAGGTTTTCTTGTTAAAAGTGTGGTTTATCTAAAGCTGACATGCCTAAAGACGCTAACGAAACTTTAAAATAATCCACAATCGTTCCTATATCTGAATTCCCGTTCAAGTTAGGACAACAACGAATATAGGTGAATCATTGATGCAAACTGTAAAGTAAGCAACAACGATTGCTAAGTCACAATTATGATATCATATCACACTTAGAACGGTTTAGGATAATAGAGATTGAAAGAGAGGAAGCAAGTCTTTTCAATAGTAATTGTATTAAAAAAGAGAGGGGAGAAGAGGATGAGAGTTTACAAAATGACAAGCTTGAATACCTTCTATATACTGTAAGGTATTTATAGTGTTGACCACAATATAGTTTATTCTCCTACCCTACTTATCTAATGATGGTTAGTGATCCTTTTTAACTATTTAGCTCACTAATCCTTATTACACTCCTAATAAAAGTAAAACGTGAATAAAACTAATAGAATATAAATAAGACCACTTAGTATCTAATAATAGACACTTTTTATTCCTAACAATCTCCCCCTAAGGGTGGATTATTCTAGGCGCTCCCATCTTTGTTAAAGTGGTCTTCCATTCACATAGCTATCCCAACATCTCATCGGATCTTGATGCCTCAAGCATTCTAGAATGTATTCTTTATATAACACCATAAACTCTGCATCCTCCTTGTTAAGAGGTGGGTTTGCATAACCATGCTTCACATTGAGATTAATCTTCTTTACTTCCTTCAAAACTCTTTTCAACATTACATTACAGAATTTTGGAATCTCATCAACAATCATAATCCTCTTTACCTTCTTGATATTATCATATATCAGACCAACAAAAGGAAGAGAAGTGATTGTATACGATTTCTTTTCCTTAATACTAGGGAATGTGAGTTTTGGTGCCATAAGATTGACCTTCAGCTGATAACTTTCCAAACTAAGCTGGTAACCATGAACTCTTTCCCAGATGACATTGCTTCCGATAAAAACAATCAATGATTTCAGTATCCCAATCTCTTGATATTTAATCTTCCCATTCATGCACATCAGATACATATCTTCAATGTCATTCTTGTGTAGGTACTTGTAATCTGATTTTGAGAAAGAACTATAATCACCATCAACTCTCTTAACAACAATTTCCTTCAAAAACTCTTATCCATGACCTTGATCATACTGCACTCTGATTACATCTATAATATTCTGATCTGATTAGACTTCATTATAATCTGCTTTTCTTTAACTGCCCTTCGATGTAAGATTGCTTAGCCTAGAAATTCTTCCAGTGTTAAACCTTTTGATTTACATTCTTACCCATCTGGTGTTAAGTTCTTCAAGGTCATTCTTTAGGAATGGAAACACATGAATCTTGTGTAGTGATAAAACATACTTCCTCATTTTTGAATTCCTATTCATCAGATAAAAGAGATCTTTGTTGACCAGATACATTGGTGGAGCATTTAGGTCTCTTTCATAGCTTTAGAATACTGAAGCTGGTTTCTTTGGAACCTGAAAGTCAAATATTCTTTTCTGCTTTCCTATACTATCTGATACTCCATGTAACTCTTCATTTGATCAAGATGATACTGATGTTCTTCTCCTGAATCACATCGACTTCTCATCATGTCATTAAGAGCATCTTACATACGCTTTTCATCATCAATAGTTGGAACCCAGTTCATTCCTTTCCCTGATATTTTAGCCAAAAGTTATGGTGACACTTCTTCAGATGGTACTTCATCATCATCTGTTCCTTGATCATCAAACCATGCATCAAATTCTTGTTTGTTAGGAATCTAGAAAATACTCGGTCACTACCACATATATTAGTTCATAGCTCATAGTTTAATGTGTATTAAATATGTAAGCTAACCGGGCCGACCCATGGATAACCCATGGATCCAAACGCCCCAACTATGTACACATACTATAAATACCCTCTCCACACATGAAGAGGGTGTTTCTTTTTAGTTATTTCATATGCATTTCAATCTTTCTCTCTCTAGAAGCTAACCATCCTCTTATTTCTCTCTTTAAGTAATTCGTATAACATAAGTGTGTATGATTTGATATCTTATAATTGATATCAGCCACCATGGGATGATTACATGTTTATTGTGTGCGTTTTTCTTGTCAAAATCTACCAAAAACTAATCATATTTGAGCTTATATTCGAAATTCAAAGTGGTACAAATTTTGATGTTAAAAATGTTAAAGTTTGTGTTTTTCTAGATATAGTTAGTTTTGCAAAAAAATTCAGGAATAAACGTAAAAAATTGTGTTTATAAGTGTTTTTGTGTGTTTTTTTCGAGTTTGGTTTTCACATTTTAGCGACGATTTGGCAAGATTAGCAGTGATTTGATTCATATTAGTAGCGATTTGAACCCTTAGCCTCGGCGATTTGATCCTCAAGTTTGTGGCGATTTGGCTATAAAGTCTAGCAATTTGAACTAAATGTTAACAGCCATTTGAACCTTAGGTATTAGCGATTTGATTAACTACTTCTAGCGATTTGAACCAAAAGTTAGTAGCGATTTAAACCAAAAGTTAGTAGCGATTTGAACCAAAGTTCATAGCGATTTGAACCTAAAGTCTTAGCGATTTAAATCAAGGTTTAGTGGAGATTTGGTTAGTTAAGTCTAGCGATTTGATTCATCTATTTCACCGATTTGAGTACTCTTATCCAAATACTTGATCAATCATTTCTAGCGGTTTGGGCTCAGTCATCCAGCGATTTGACTCAGTAAATCTCATGATTTGGCTTCATTTCTTCTAGAGATTTGATCCAAATTTTTTTGCAAACTCAAAATCAGTAACAAACACCTTAATTGAACAACAAAAACACAAATCAAGAACATTTAAAACAACATCACAATCACATAACTCTCACTAATCATTGAAACTATCTTTAATATCATTTCACACAACAATAATTACAAGATGACTACATTGGCAGAAAACGTGATTGTACTAGGGCTGATAACCATCCTCCTATGCTCGAAGAGAGTATGTACAACTTGTGGCAAAGTCGTATGAAGCTCTATATACGAGGTAAGGAGCACGACAAAGACCTTATCGACTCTTTACTCAATGGTCCATTTCAATATGGAATGGTTGTAGTGGATGGCATCACAAGACCTAGAACTTATGAAGAACTCATTGACAAAGAAAAGATTCGTAAAGAATGCGATATTCAAGCTACTAACATTGTTCTTCAAGGTTTACCAATGGATATGTACAATCTTGTCAACCATCACACTGTTGCTAAAGAAATATGGGACATAGTCAAGCTACTTATGGAAGGCCCAAAATTGTCATTGCAAGAACGTGAGTATAAGCTGTACAATGAGTTTGACAGGTTCACTTCTCAAAAGGGTTTTGAGATTTACACAACTGATCAATGACATGAACACAATAGGAATTTCTATACAAAAACTCCAAGTGAATACAAAGTTTGTCAACAACCTTCAACCTGGATGGAGCAAGTTTGTGACTAATGTAAAGTTAGCAAGAGATATGCATGAATCAAACTTTGATAAGCTATATGCGTATCTCAAGCAACATGAGGTTCATGCAAATGAAGTCAAGATGATGCGTGAAAGATTTCCAGATCCTCTTTCCCTAGTTTCTAATTATCATCACACCTTCAAGCTACAACAACCATCACTGTTAGTATAATCCATCACAATATCAATAGCATCTCTCACCAATTGCTCAGCAACTTTATACCCCTTATCAACAACCATAATCTTATGAAGCACTCGCTCATCAGCAAGCATATTATTCACCAGCAATTCATCAAACACCTATGATTCATCAACAGCCTTATCAAGTACTAGCAGTTCAAGCACTAGTAGCTCAACAACAACTACAAGCTGTTTTTCCTCATCTAGATTCAGGGCTTGCTATACCATCATTTCTACCCAGTGATGATCCAATTGCTAGCCTCAACAAATCAATGGCATTCATCAGCACAACAATTCCTTACGTTATCTTACCACCAACAACCAACTTAGGATATCTTCTAATCCAAGAAACCAATCTACCATTCAAGATGGTAAGGTTACAATGCAACAAGTATAGGGGAGACAGAGTCAGAGTTTTGCAGGTCATGGATCACAAGGTAATGCTACTAGCATAGGGGGTAACATAAATGTGGGTACTAATGCGGCTAATCCGACAAGGGTTATTCATTACTACAACTGTCGGGGCAAAGGACATATGGCCAGACAATGCACTCAACCAAAAAGGCCAAGGAATGCTGACTAGTTTAAGGAGAAGATACTGCTTGTTCAGGCATAAGAATCAAGGATTGTTTTAGATGAGGAGCAGCTTGCATTCTTAGCAGATCCAAGAATTGCTTAAGGCCAAGATACTCTGACAACATTGCCTATTAATGCTGTGTTCCAAACTGATGATCTAGATGCTTTCGACTCAGACTGTGATGAAGCACCTTCTGCAAGGGCAGTGCTGATGGCTAATCTCTCCAGCTATGATTCAGATGTTATCTCAAAGGTACCAATATTAGACACTTATCAAGATAATTCAATACATGATCATTGTGTTTAAGAAATGTATTATTCTGGACAACCCGCTTTCGATCACACTTCAGTTATTAAAATTAGAAGTGATAGCAATATCATTTCATATGATCAACATATAAAAGAGACTAAAAGTGAAGTGGTTCAATATACAACTTCTCCTAAATAGCAAAATGCTATGATAATGTCTGTCATTGATGAGATGTCAAATCAGATTGCTAAATGTAATGATGTAAGTCTTGAAAATAAAACTGTGAATGAATCTTTTAACCGTTGAGCTAGAAGGATATAAAAAACAAATTAAAATGTTTGAAGAACGACAATTAGTTGATTTAAATGATTGTGAAAAATAAATCGATTCACAAACGAGAGAGATGATCGTTAACAGAAATGCAAAGTTTGCAGCTTTTGAAAATGAAATTCATATTTTAAAGTTGCATATTCCTAAAAACATAGAAGATAATAAATCTTTGACAACAATAACAAATGTTTTGAAAAAGGAAACCAAAGAAAAAGATGATAAATACATCAAAGAAATTGTTGATTTAGAAAAGTAAAAGAAAGATATTAACAACATTGTTTAAAAAGTTGGCCAATCTGTGCAAACAATGCATATGTTAACGAAACCTCAAGTTTTTTATGATGAAAATCACAAAACTGCTATTGGTTATCAAAATCCTTTTTATCTTCGCAAAGCTCAGCGAATTCAGCCTGCATTGTATGATGGTACTGTTTTAGCAAAGAAATATGATGTGATTTCTGTGATTGATTCGAAAGAGACATTGATTCTAGCAGAAGATATCGATCTAAAATGAATGAAAAACAAAAAGATCTGATTTTCAAAGAGAAAAAAGTTAATACTAATCCAATAGATTATAAGTCACTGAATGATTTATGTAAGTACTTTGTTCCTCAAAAACAATTGTCTACAGAACAAGCTTTTTGGTTACCAATTTGAAAACCAGTTTCTAAAAAACCTATGGTTCAACCAGTTCCAGTTAAACCTGTTGTTCCTTACGAACTTTCGTCAAAAAGTTTCGTAAAACAGAATCTTCAAAACTTAAAAAGCCACCTTGACAGTTTTTACAAGGTGGTGAAAGTAAGAACTAAAGTAACAACTCAAAATGAGGGTACAAGGGGATTTGAACACATCAGAAAAGATTTTGAACAAGATGTCATTCCATTTATGAAATCTTTACAAGCAACGTTTTAGGTTTTTGACAAAGATCTTCGTACTGAAATTAATGACATGAAAGCTGTTTTTAATTAAATGGAATCTGAAGTTGAACAATGTTATGTAGACAAGAAGTGTTTTGAGATTCAGAAAGAAATAACCTTTTCTTGAAAACGATCGACTATTGGAGCTAATCATATCTCAAGATCTTGTACATACTGCTGTGAACTCTTATGCTTCCATTTTTTATTATCATAAAATGGAAACAAGTTATGTGGATGAATATAATGAGTGTTTAGAACTTAAGGCTGAGCTTTCGAAAAAGAATGAAATGGTTGAAAAAGTTGTTTAAAATGAACTTTCCAAAAGATGTTCATGACTTGAAAATCATTGTATTTCTCTTGAAATCAAACAACAATTGTTAAAAGAATGTCTTCAAAATAATAAACCATGTCAAAATTAGGATGCTCCTGAATTTAAGGAATTTTTCGAAATTAACAATTTGAAAGCTCAGTTGAAAGGGAAAGACACGACAATCAACAACTTAAAAAATCACATTGCTAATCTTAAAGGAAAATCCACTGCTAATTGTAGTGAAACTATAAATTGTTCAAGAGTTATTGCTCCAGGAATGTACAAATTAAATTTGGAACCACTCTCTCTTAAACTTAGGAAGAATAGGACGCTCATGTAGATTACCTTAAAAAGGACAAAGAACATGCTGACCTTCTTCATGTACTTGTAGAACCAGCTAGAGCCCAATAACCTTTAGATAGTGCTTTAGACTATGCTTGTAAGTTTACAACACGTATTCAAAAGTTGTTAGTTTATGTAAGTGCTACATATCTGTAACACCCCCATAAAATCACAACGCAACGGAATACCACTTTGGGGTGCTACTTCATAGTATAATGTACAAGTTACAGAAAACGACCTCAAAAGAGACGTTTAATAAAATGTCACATTCGATTAAAATAAATCAGAGTAAATTCAGGTCCCAATAATTTGCTTTTAACAAACATTACAAGAGTTCAAACATGACTCATTTGTATATTTAAAGAAAACAATCATCGAATGTGAAGAAAACCAAGTCCTTAAAGTTTTGATATCCACGCGACTCGAATGCTCCCAATGCTCAGCTAGCAAGATAATAACCTGAGAAAATACATGCAAAAACGTCAACAATAATGTTGGTGAATTCATAGGTTTAAGTAAAAGCAGTGTTGAAATAATTCAAGTAATATTTCTGAAGAAAAGTAGCGTTACAATCTTTAGAAGAATTGTTTTCGAAATCCAAGTAATGTTTCAATAAATCAAGTAATGTTCAATAGTGGACCACAAGGTTTAAGATCAGCCAGCGACAGTGCAACGAATGCAATGTCAAGTAAATGAATTAATATATTATCGCATTAAGCTCATGCCACTGAAACGTTAACCAAGCATATAAAATATGCATATAATTTGCCCCTCAACAAGGTAATATTGCAATATACCTTAAGAAATTCTCAATACAAAATGTCCTTTAGGGGTGATCGCGCCATGGATGTCACAACCCCAGACAGGGCAGTCACGGCCCAATAGATCTACTTAATGTACTAGCGCTTACCCATCATAGGTAATTAACAGTGCATGAAATTCGGGGCCTTTTTGCAATAGGTACTCATGCAGATAAACTCATAATCGGGTCAAGCATACCCTTCAAGCACTTGTGTCCAATTTAAAACAAGTAATATGTTCAAAAACTCACAGTTTTGTAAATAGATAAACAATGATCTCAAATCATTTAGTAAGCAATTCAAGCTTAAATAAATTCAATGGTATACAACCATGTATCAAACATGTATTAGAAATCATGTGAAGAGCAAGTAAAGTCTTTAGTAAAAACATTCATGTAACGCTTATGAAATTGGAATCAATAAGTTATTTGGTAAAACGAGCATGTATTCTCACACCGAAAATAGTTATGAAAACCATTAAAGAAGAAAAAATGGGGCTATGAACTCACCGTAAGTAGATGATCGAAGAGAAACCAACAATGAGAAGATGACTCCAAATATTAGTAGAGACCTATAAAGCAAGTTGCGACTTAGAATGATATATGATATCATTATAATAGAATAGTTATACAATACTAGTTAAAGAATTCGAAACATAAACAATATTGCACCAAGACTAAACCAAAATGTTTTTATAAAGTCAATTGATATCTAAGCTGGTGTCAAACTAAAATAAACATCTACTAAGTCTCGTACCTTAATTACTATCTCAATTGGATGCGGTCACACTTTTCATTTTTCCAATCCTAGACGTAAAAGTCAAATTTCTGATTTTAGTCATTTTCAAGAGAGCATAAATCCTAAACCATAAAAGATATAGACATGAGGCTTTCACCCCTGGAAAGGCCTTGAAGTCTATTTTCCATAACATTAAGCCTCAAACTCCAAATGTTTACCAATTTTTAGAAAATGACAATTTACTATCGCTAACTCAAAACAGAAAACTACCATTTGCAGAATTTAGCCATGATCACCGGACCATATCTCTCATTCTATAAAAGATATAAAGGTGAGGTTTTCACCCCTGGAAAACCACATGAATCTAGTTTTCAAAACATTAAGCCAATCATTCAACTCATTTACCAATCAACGGGAAATCAACTTTTACTAACCGAAGGTCAAACCAGATTTTTAACTGAATTTCTTAGTTTTGCCGTTTTAGTCATAAATCCTAAACTAAAATAGCAATGAATGTGAGGCCAAGTGCTGGAGCTTCTATAAGATGTCTAGCATTGACCCAAGCTTTAAAACCTAAACTTTTAGTTCAAAAACCCTGACATTAACATGCTTTCTAATTGAAGGTCCAGAATTGACCCATGTTCGTATTTTGACCATATCTCCCTCATACGGAGGAATTGGTTGAGCATCCAACTATCTCATGATGCCAAGACCTATATATATTCACCCATAAAATTTTCTCACAAGATTCAGGCCAAAAGTTTGGATAATAATCTCCGTTCACCTGCTGTCCCAAAATAGCCCGCAAAATCCTATTCTAAATCAACCAATAACACATCTAAATCTTCAATTGAGCCATCACAAGGCCAAGATACTTCAATGCAATCTATCCCATAACCATTATACCTCACATACACTAACTTACCAAGATCAATTGAAAAAAAAATTACTTGTATGATCACAAAAATAAAAATCAATAATATGCACTCACTAGAAAATTAAAACAACAAGTTAGGGTTTTAAGAGAGTACTTTTTGACTTACAATGAGATGGTTTAAAAGGATCAAACACAACCCTAGATGGGTTATGTTTGGCTGCCGAAATCCAAACACCTAACCCAAAAACCTTAACTTGATTATCTTGCTTCAATCTTGATCACAATCACTCCTAATTCAATCCTTGATAATCCTAGAGCCCTTAATCAATTAAAAACCCTAAATCTTGATGATCTTCAAAATCTTTATTTTCTTTAAAACACTTGCATGTTGGTTTTTATGGATGAGAGACGGTTAGGGTTTATTGTAGTAGTGATTTAAGGTTGAATGGAGGAGATTTGGTGGGAATTTAAGATTGATGATGGTGGTTTTGGGTTTGTTTATGTCGAACCAAAGAGAAGAGCAGGGCAGAGGTTATAATTTTTTTTTCTTGAATGATTGAGTGTGTGTTTGGTTCGGTTATTAAGAGAGGGGAGGGAGTGGGCTTTTGGCCCATTCTTGCTTATCTAATAATACTTATTAACCTTGGGCCCTAAAATCTTACCTAGCCCGATACTTTTTTCTAAAACGCGATTTTCGTCAAGGTGCAATATAAAACTCGAGGAAAGTGTAAAATACAAAAATAAAAATAATTTGGCACTCAAGGCCCGTATACGTTTGGTTTCTCGATTGATAAAAACAGACAATTTAAATTGTAAGATTCGCGAGGGTTTTAAAATTGACGATTTCAATAAAAATCGACTAAAATAATAAAATGAATTATTTAAAATTTAAGGAATAATTATTAATTCAGAATAAGTAGTGATCTTAAATACAGGGTTTTACATTCTCCCCTCCTTAAGGGAGCGACGTCCCGGCGCTCGATTTCTCCTATTCACTTTACACTTGCTCAAGAAGAGTTGCGGGTATACTCAGGTCGTCGTCGAGGTTTCTAACAGAAACTAAATGAGAAAAAAGTCAAAACATCAAATATATGCAACGTGCATAAGCGAATGGACTGAATGACGCGAGAATCTTTAAAGGAAAGATAAAATACATGACTCGAAGAAGAAGCCATTGAATACGAGGAATTTAACAAGTTGTCAATTCTTGGAAGCGATTAATGGTTCATTACCATTAGATTATCAAGTTCGCGGCGGTCGATACACATTCGGAAAAACCCATATAACAAATCACGAGTCGAAAGAAGTTCATAGCCCAAAGAATGATTCGTACAAATGAACGCACGCTATGCCGGATACACATAAGCCCACTCATTCACAATTCGTCACTTACATAAAGAGGCGTCCCAATCCATATAAGTGATTAATTATGAACTTATGGTTCGGTGGTTTATAATTTCCTTATTCAAATGAAGAAGCGTCCTAATTCATTTCAATAAGACGATTATAAATCATCCTACTTAAGCATGGCCGACACAAAACACAATATCAAAACAATGTCACAATAAGTAAAAAGGAATGTCTACTTGACGGCATGATTCTTCAAAATCATAAGAGGTAACAAGAAGAGTAATGAGACGTTAGTCCATCATGTTCCAAAGGTAAGTGCCAAAAGATGGCACGTTCCGAGGTGACAAGATAAATCCGTACTTCTATCAATTGGAAGATTTCAAAACAATGGATTACAAACACAACATACGCGATTCAAAAGCATAAGAAGAGTATTCGAACTCGGAGTCGAACGACAAGATAACTAATAGATTTGACAAAGTACACCGAATGTCAATATTATCAAAAAGGAAATAAAATAAAGTCACGTTAATGTTTCGGAGATCACCGCATCGCTTATAAAATATCAAAGAAAAAAAAAGAACTTATTATGACTTACCACAGAACTATACACATATGTAGGTAATTATCATTACATAAACATTTCTGCCCTTTGCAATCTGACTTAATGGACCTATATTTCAAAATCCGTAATAGGTATAAATGAATGGTTTTTGCCTTAAACAAGATGTTAGACTCTAGTTTACTGAGATTACAAGATAAATACTCAAAGTGTTAAGATCCTAAGTGAAGTTATCATTTTACCATCATGTGCCAAATCTGATTATTTAAAACGTTTTTGTGTTCTATCGTTTTTAGCATAATTCATATTTTATAACTCCGTTTGACCCAAAACGAAAGCCCATTTTTAAGTTTTTCTAAATATTATAGGTTTTAATTGGAAAAATTAGGCACTTAATAGGAAAATATTGGTCTCATACTCATTTTGAAAATCTGGGCACAATTTAGGATTAGTTTGGCCGTTCTAGTCGTAACTCATTCATCCGGAATAGTTACGGATTTATCCAAAGAACCACATGGTCCTCATATGTTTAATCTTCACCCGTGAAGGAACCTAGTAGCCTCCAAATAAAATAAAATTAGTTATAATCCTACCTATCTGCATTACAAATGATGGGTACACACTAAGTTTGTTTCCACGGTTTTAGTCGTATCTCGACCATCTGGAAGAGTTGGCGTTCCATCCATCTCGCCACTAGGACCTAACATATTAGCCTATTCTTTAATGCAAAGATACAGTAGGATTTAAGCCAAAAATTTTCCATTAAAATACCAATTTTACTCGAAAGTTCTAAAAATAGCCAAAAGTAACCATAAATAGTCAACACTTATAGGAATTACTATTATATATACAGATGACAGTTATACCGAAGATAAGCATAAGAATTTGAGAGGAGAGTAGCTTATATATATACCAGTATCCTTATATAATACTAGTATTGACGTTCGAAGGAGAAAATAAGAAAACAGGAAGTACGCGATAATCGAAATGGTCAGCGTATATATAACCGACCGATATAAAGAAAATAATATGACGTCATAAGATAGACGTATAAGAGCAAAATAATAACCAAGAGTTATATTTTCATTATTAATATAATAGCTATAAGAATGCAAAAGGGAGCATATAAGTTACCTGGAAGCAAGCGCACGCGGATATCGGATAATGATGAAGGACTCTTAAATTTTTTTGAAAAACGGTATAGTTTAGGGTTTTGAAAATGACCTAGTTCGCTATAACGAGTGCTCTAATACCACTCTTTAACACCCCCATAAAATCACAACGCAGCGGCGGAATACCACTTTGGGGTGTTACTTCATAGTATAAAGTACAAGTTACAGAAAACGACCTCAAAAGAGACGTTAATAAAATGTCACATTCGATTAAAATTTCAGAGTAAAATCAGGTCCCAATAATTTATGATTTAACAAGATTACAAGATTTCAATCGTGACTCATTTTGTATATTTAAGGAAAAATAGTTATCGAATGTGAAGAAAACTGAGTCCTTGAGTTTTGTTGATATCCACGCGTCTCGAATGCTCCCAATGCTCAGCTAGCAAAATAATAACCTGAGAAAATACATGCAAAAACGTCAACAATAATGTTGGTGAATTCATAGGTTTAAGTAAAAGCAGTATTGAAATAGTTCAAGAAATATTTCTGTAAGAAAAGTAGCGTTACAACATTTAGAAGAATTGTTATCGAAATCCAAGTAATGTTTCAATAAATCAAGTAATGTTCAATAGTGGACCACAAGGTTTAAGATCAGCCAGCGACAGTATTTCAAAGTATAATTCAACAGAATACATTGCAACGAATGCAATGTCAAGTAAATGAATTAATATATTATCGCATTAAGCTCATGCCACCGAAACGTTAACCAAGCATATAAAATATGCATATCATTTGCCCCTCAACTAGGTAATATTGCAATATACCTTAAGAAATTCTCAATACAAAATGTCCTTTAGGGGTGATCGCGCCATGGATGTCACAACCCCAGACAGGGCAGTCACGGCCCAATAGATCTACTTAATGTACTAGTGCTTACCCATCATAGGTAATTAACAATGCATGAAATTCGGGGCCTTTTTGCAATAGGTACTCATGCATATAAACTCATAATCGGGTCAAGCATACCCTTCAAGCACTTGTGTCCAATTTAAAACAAGTAATATGTTCAAAAACTCACAGTTTTGTAAATAGATAAACAATGATCTCAAATCATTTAGTAAGCAATTCAAGCTTAAATAAATTCAATGGTATACAACCATGTATCAAACATGTATTAGAAATCATGTGAAGAGCAAGTAAAGTCTTTAGTAAAAACATTCATGTAACGCTTATGAAATTGGAATCAATAAGTTATTTGGTAAAACGAGCATGTATTCTCACCCCGAAAATAGTTATGAAAACCATTAAAGAAGAAAAGATGGGGCTATGAACTCACCGTAAGTGGATGATCGAAGAGAAACCAACAATGAGAAGATGACTCCAAATATTAGTCGAGACCTATAAAGCAAGTCGCGACTTAGAATGATATATGATATCATTATAATAGAATAGTTATACAATACTAGTTAAAGAATTCGAAACATAAACAATATTGCACCAAGACTAAACCAAAGTGTTTTTATAAAGTATAATGATGTCTAACCTGAGGTCAAACTAAAATAAACATCTACTAAGTCTCGTCCCTTAATTCCTATCTCAATTGGATGTGGTCACACTTTTCATTTTTCCAATCCTAGACGTAAAAGTCAATTTTCTGATTTTAGTCATTTTCAAGAGAGCATAAATCCTAAACCATAAAAGATATAGACATGAGGCTTTCACCCCTGGAAAGGCCTTGAAGTCTATTTTCCATAACATTAAGCCTCAAACTCCAAATGTTTACCAATTTTTAGAAAAGGACAATTTACTATTGCTAACTCAAAACAGAAAACTACCGTTTGCAGAATTTAGCCATGATCACCGGACCATATCTATCATTCTATAAAAGATATAAAGGTGAGGTTTTCACCCCTGGAAAACCACATGAATCTAGTTTTCAAAACATTAAGCCAATCATTCAACTCATTTACCAATCAACGGGAATTCAACTTTTACTAACCGAAGGTCAAACCAGATTTTTAACTGAATTTCTTAGTTTTGCCGTTTTAGTCATAAATCCTAAACTAAAATAGCAATGAATGTGAGGCCAAGTGCTGGAGATTCTATAAGATGTCTAGCATTGACCCAAGCTTTAAAACCTAAACTTTTAGTTAAAAAACCCTGAAATTAATAAGATTTCTAATCAAAGGTCCAGAATTGACCCATGATCGTATTTTGACCATATCTCCCTCATACGGAGGAATTGGTTGAGCATCCAACTATCACATGATGCCAAGACCTATATATATTCACCCATAAAATTATCTAATAGGATCCAGGCCAAAAATTTGGAGAACAAGCTCCGTTTACCTGCTGTCCCAAAACAGCCCGCAAAATCCTATTCTAAATCAACCAATAACACATCTAAATCTTCAATTTAGCCATCACAAGGCCAAGATACTTTAATACAATCTATCCCATAACCATTATACCTCACATACACTAACTTACCAAGATCAATTGAAAATTTTTACTTGTATGATCATAAAAGTAAAAATCAATAACATGCACTCACTAGAAAATTAAAACAACAAGTTAGGGTTTAAAGAGAGTACTTCTAACTTACAATGAGATGGTTTAAAAGGATCAAACACAACCCTAGATGGGTTATATTTGGCTGCCGAAATCCAAACACCAAACCCAAAAACCTTAACTTGATTATCTTGCTTCAATCTTGATCACAATCACTCATAATTTTATCCTTGATAATCCTAGAGCCCTTAATCAATTAAAAACCCTAAATCTTGATGATCTTCAAAATCTTTATTTTCTTTAAACCACTTGCATGTTGGTTTTTATGGATGAGAGACGGTTAGAGTTTGTTGTAGTAGTGATTTAAGGTTGAATGGATGAGATTTGGTGGGGATTTAAGATTGATGATGGTGGTTTTGGGTTTGTTTATATCGAACCAAAGAGAAGAGCAGGGAAGAGGTTATAATTTTTTTTTCTTGAATAATTGAGTGTGTGTTTGGTTCGGTTATTAATAGAGGGGAAGGAGTGGGCTTTTGGCCTATTCTTGCTTATCTAATAATACTTATTAACCTTGGGCCCTAAAACCTTACCTAGCCTGATACTTTTTCCTAAAACGCGATTTTCGTCAAGGTGCAATATAAAACTCGAGGAAAGCGTAAAATACAAAAATAAAAATAATTTGGCACTCAAGGCCCGTATACGGAGTCTTTGGTTTCTCGATTGATAAAAACGGATAATTTAAATTGTAAGATTCGCGAGGGTTTTAAATTGTTGATTTCAATAAAAATCGACTAAAATAATAAAATGAATTATTTAAAATTTAAGGAATGATTATTAATTCAGAATAAGTAGTGATCTTAAATACGGGGTTTTACAATTAAAGTTGTGAAAGTGTGTCTTATAAAAGACATGGGGTGTATGCTTTGGCATGAAGGTTCTTGGATTATATGGAAGAGGTTTTTTTATCCTAAGGTTTAATATTCATATAGCATCATATAGCATGGTTATAAGATAAAGTAAAAAAATTAAAAATTAAGAAAATTTGAATTTTGGCGCCTGGCTTGGAGATCCACGGATCCACCAAAATAACGTACGGATCTACCATATGGTGGATCCATGGGGCGTAAACTTCAACGAAAATGACCAGAACGTCATTTTTCACCTCAAAAACTCAAAACAGATTATCATTATGCTAAAATATCCATATGATATGTCATGATAATTAAGTGCGTAGTATCATCATCTAGTTCAAGCACGCATAACATTCATTCACATACATTTAGTTCAAGATGGCTTAGTTTAACACAAAAGATGCTACATATATTTAATAAGATAGCATAAGATTATCCTAAAGTAGCGATTCATAATTCCTAGAGAATCAGTTATGCCTAATTTATAAATGATCCACGGATGACTGATATCCTAGCAAAGGGGATGATTGGTTTGAGCTTTCTATGGACGATGGTGAGTATGGTATGTTAAGCTTAGCTTCTTCACTCTCATTTCTCTTTCTCTCATTATTTCTATTGATGGAACTCATCATTCGATAGTGCAAGATGAATTGTAGTGTATGATGAGTATGAAAGAGTTTAGGATGTCTAGCAAGAATGAATTGGTAAAGGCGAGTAATGAGTAAACCATATGGAAGAGGATAATTGACTCTATTTTTGACACTCTCGATTTTGTGAGCAATGAAGTAGGCAAGGTTAAAGTTTTGAGAGTTCTTGCGATGATGGAGCATGATAGCGGATCATGCATCTATGGAGCTCTTATGAGCGTCGACATAAATGACATTTTCTCGAAAAATGAGTTCCTAATCCTTGATGTTGGGAGGAAGATTATCTCAAAGGATAATGGTAGGATTTGAGCAACTTTGATGACTTAAAGGAATGCAAATGTTTTGAATGATATCTCTAATGTTTGGAAGATTAGTTTGATAAGAGGCATGTTTTTCACGAGTAGTGTTTAAAAGTTCTAATGAGTAATCCTTTCAAAAGACACATGTTCCTTTGTATGGAATTTGAAGGACTTGACCAAATTTTTCGAGTGACATAGTGAATTCCTTGTCTTGAATGGTGAAACCAATCAAAAGAGACATATCTTTTTGGATCTACTAAAAAGGTTTTATGCACTGAGTTTGAAAAGCTAATGCATAAGAAGTTTCAAATGAGTTCAAATGGGTGAAGCTCACTTTTCTTCTTAGGGAATTTCAAAGACAAAAAGCATAAATGATGATGGGATTTTCATTAGACAAGACAAGTATGTGGAGTAAATTTTGAAGAAGTTTGGTTTTTTAACTGTGAAGATAGCAAGTACTCCCATGGATACCTCCAAGCCATTGCTCAAGGATGCGGAAGCTAAAGATGTTGATGTTCACTTATACAGATCAATGAATGATCATTGATGTAATCAAACAAGCTTCTAACCTGATTAATAATGTTTTTGATGTGCCCTTGTGCAAGAATTCAAGTCACACCTAAAGTTCACACTTCAAGCATAAAAAGAATCTTTAGATACTTGAAAATGTCAACCTAAACTGGGCATTGTACCTAATGACTGCACCAATTGACCGTGGAAGCTTATACTGACAAAGACTATGCTGGTGCAATTTTAGACAGGAAATACCACAACAGGAGTTGTCAATTTCCTTGGAAGAAGATAGATTACAATGGAAAAATAAAAAACCAATGCCAAGAAGCAAAACTATATGGCCGCCTCTACTACTAAACGTAGAATATGTAGCTGCTTGCGAGCTGTTTGTGTGACAAGTGTTATGGATTCAAAACCAAATGCCGGATTATGGATACTATTTCATGAATACCAAGATTCACATTGACAATGAAAGTACCATCTGCATAGTTAAGAATCCAGTGTTTCACTCAAAGACTAAGCACCAAATTAATAATAGAACAACAATTCAATAAAGAGATTCAAATGAAAAGAAGCTTATTTAAATGATTAAGATTTACACTGATCACAATGTTGCAGATTTGCTCATAAAAGCATTTGATGTTGGAAGATTTCAATATTTGATTGCAAGTATTAGAATGCTTAACCCCTAAAGTATTGATTGAAGGGAGGTCAAATGCTGGATTATGGATACAACTTCATGAATGCCAAGATTTTCATTGATAATGAAAGCACAATCTGCATAGTTAAGAATCCCGTGTTTTACTCAAAGACTAAGCACATTGAGATTAGACATCACTTCATCAGGGACTCAATGTGACAAGAGCATATTCCAGGAGATCAAGATTCTTACAATCACAATGTGGCAGATTTTCTACTCAAAGAGCATTTGATGTTGTCAGATCCAATATCTAATGCCAGCATTGGAATGCTTAACCTCTGAAGTATTCATTGAGGGGAGGTTAACTATATAAATATGTAGTGGATTTTGCATAAATGATGCTTGAAATGGAATGGAACACCAGCTAATGATGACATTCGAGTTAGTATTGTTGGCTTACCTTAGTATTGGTAAGTATACTTTCTACTATGAGCATTGAGAGAAAATAAAAACAGACAGAGATAAAAAGTAAGCTTAAAAGAATTGAGAGAAAGCAAAAATAGACAGAGAGAAAGTGTGAGTTTAAAAGAATAGAGACATGTGTGAACCAAAAACAGAAAGAGTGATTTGTGAAATAAAAACAGACAGAGTGATTTAGTAAGCAAAAGAATTAAGAGATACAGTGAGCTTAAAAACAGAAAGAGGGCTTGTGAGAATCAACATTGATGATGGAAATGCCTTTTGGAACAGAATTGAGGTTAAAACTGGTACCTCAAAAGTTAATACTGCTAGGCTAAACTTAGTACTGCTGGGAATTATTTAGTACTGTTAGTCTAAACTTAGTAATGTTGGGCATTACTTAGTACTGTTAGGCTAAACTTGGTACTGCTATGCTACCGTTAGTAATGTTTGGGGCATAACAGATTTTTTGTAATTAAATATAGCCGTTGAGATATTTCTGCCAAATATTTCGCTTATAGGTCTATAATTGGATAATTCTTAGATTTTTCCCTTTCACTTATAAGATTTCTTCAAGATAAAGATTCAACTTTATTCAGTCGGTCCAATCAAAACCTTAAGCGCTTTCTATAAAATCTCAATTAACTTTTCCAAACTCTCACACTCTTATCAACGAACATAAACCCAGAACCCTCATCATAACTCAATCACTAATGGCAAATTTGGAATTCTGCGACAAACACAACATGGTTGCTTATCTAAAGAAACCAACTGGGAGTGAAGGATTCCAAGAGATAGTATATTTTCTCAATGGTTGTCATATAAGGTATGCTCTTACTAAGAATCCACTATCTATTTTCTCTAAAAATCGTAAAAGTTTTGCCGACTTTCGTACTATCAGACAGTTGATAATGAGAACAAGAAATAATTGCCATAGTTGATGGTAAAAGAATACACTATACGTAAAGCCCATACTGTAGGAGACATCAGCCAATAAGCAGATGTAGATGGTATTAGTTTTGCCAACCTACTAATTTTTTGCCTCAACTCTCACTGATGAGGTATATGTATTCAACTGATATAAACTAACTTTCAAAAAGGCAAATTTTCCCCTCAGTGGAGATTATTGATCCATACCATCCTACACTGTCTTAGCCCAATAAACTTCTTAGGAGCAATTAGTAGGCAAATATAAGCAACTGCTATTATTTGCTTAGCCATAAACAGAACTTTTAACTTTTCTAAACTGATTTTTGATGGTATAGTGAAAAACTTAGATAGTAAATATAAATTTTTAATGTATCTAAGATTTATTCAAATATATTTGGACAAGAACAAAAGATTCCTTAATCCCCATAACAGAAAATATATTGCCCCTGCTTTAACTCTAAAACTTTTTAGCAATATGAAAAGAGGTTTTTCTGGGGAACACACACCTTTGTTTCCAAGTATGCTTGCAATTCAAGCAGAAAAGGGTAAAGGGTCAGGACATCCCTCTGAACCCCAACCACCACCTTCTACTACTTAACCTACTAATGAAGAACCAATCCTTAATGTTGTATCATCATCACACCAAAAGACTCAAACACCTAGGTAAGCCTTAACCAAGTACACTGAGTTACCTCAGACTAGTGAGCCTATACCTAATGTACCAGATGAGGCTGTCTATGAGGAGTGGGATGACAAAGTGGAAAGGGCTACCACTACTGCTACTAGCTTAGATGCAGAGCATACTAGTGGTAACATAAATAGGACCCAATCCATGGCAATGCCTAATGTACCTCTTTCTCAGGGAATTGGTGCAGGTGGTAGTCCGAGGTGCCAAAAAGCCATGGGGGGTTCCATTGCTCAAACTAGGTTTAAGAGGGTTCCTTTGAAGTGATGAGGGCAGTATGACACTTCTAGAATTGATAGTTTTACGTACAACATTATCCAAGAAAGTAGAGAGCTTGGAGACAGACTTGAAGCAAACAAAGAAGGTATATGGTGCCGCTTATACCAAACTTATTAAAAAGGTGAAGAAATTAGAGAAAACTGTCAAGTCCAACCAAGCTAGAAGAGCAAAGAGATTGTGGTTTTAGATGATGAAGAGGATTTAGAGGATTCTTCCAAACAGGGGAGGATGATAGAAGAAATTGATCAAGATACATGAGTTACTTTGTTTACTCCTACATATAGTCAAGAAGATCAACCTGAAGATCAGTTGAGAGTCTTTAGTGCAGCTAAGGTACTTGCAGATGTAGCTAAAGAAAATGTTTACACTTATACTAGAAGAAGAAAGGGATCATTCATAGGTAATAGTATTGTGGAAATAGTACATCGCTGCTGAAGAATCGGTAGTAAAGGGTGATTGGGGGTTAGAGCTGATGGTACATCAATGCCAGTTATGTAACACCCCCCATTTTTACAATATATGCTAGCGAAAAGCTAATCTTGGGTATTTACTTCGATGATACAACAATCAGAATCGTAGAGAAAATGACCCAAAAGAGATGATTTATTTTCAAAAGTTATGTTATCATCTTTCATTTCAAACAAGTTTATAACAAAGGCAGGTCCCAAAATCATAAACATAAATTAAATTGCGAATGATAACTCAGTTCATACCACCTTCGAGTCCATGTCACTCTGTACCGCAACTCGCTCAATTACCTGAGATAAACATGCTAAAAAGGGTCAACACAAAGGTTGAATGAAATTCATAGGTTTGAAATGTAATAGTTAAATACAAGTTATCATAATTGGAAATGTTGGTATTGCATGAATAATTGTTATGAAGAGACAAATGTTTCATAGTGAACAGTAATAATCACCCTAAACTCAATGAATCCCATAAAGAGATAAAAGGAGATATTAAAGAATATTGGGAGATACTACCCAAAAAGTACATTGGGAGATATTACCCAAAGAGATATTGGGAGATATTACCCAAAGAGATACTGGGAGATATTACCCAAAGAGATACTAAAGAGATATTGGGAGATACTACCCAAATAGATATTTCCATGTATCTAGGCAATAATATATCAGGATAGCATATAGTTTAGCATAACACTTGCATTCATGATTTTATAGTAGGTGTCACAGGTTTTATAAGATATGTGAATTATAATTCATAAAGACTTTGAAAAGTAATCACAATTGTTGGTTAATAAGATAAATGATTAAGGTACAAGAGTTTGTAACAACATATGTATCCCCCCCGCGTTTATAAAACATTTAAATAATTATAATCGAGGTTGGATTGAATTTCACCTGATAGGTAGATGTAGTAATTATTCTAAAATGAAAGCTGACGACTTTATCACAATCTTAACCAGGGAAGGTTGATATAGCAAAATGATAATAGATAGCCACGTCACACAACCTGAGTAGAATATGTCAAGTCTTAGGAAGTTTGTACTTTAGAACTTTGGTTTAAGAGTTATGATTTTATTGAAGAATTTGAGGAAATTATTGTATCACCGTTCGGGTTAATTAGCCATCATAATTCAGAAGTCATTCATAAATGTTTTGAGGACAGGGCATTAAATCGTAACCCAACAATCAGTCAGAACGAATACCAAATGAAACTCTTTAATATGAAGCTCCCTAGTATTGTGATTATGATATAATTCGGTTTTAAGCGTTTTAATTAAATAACTCTGGAAATTTAAGCACGATTAGCGTTAAAGTAAATGTGTATGTCCAGTTAAGTTTTAAACATGATTTTATACTTTTTCAAAATGTTACATTTTAGACCCTAGGGTTTGGAAAATTGCAAGTAGACCCCTGGGGTTTGCATTTTTACGACTTTGGTCCTTTAACTTTGAAAGATATACCAAATAAACCTTGGACTTTTGAAAAGTTGTACAAAAGATTCCCAGGTATTATAATTTTGATAAAAAAAACACTTTGTCGCTTTTTTAGTTATAAGTTTCTAAAAGTTACGATATATACCCCTTGCATGAATCATAATTACAAAACATGTCCAAATTGCCATGCAAGCTTAGTTTGACATTTTAATATACATTTATAAGTTATAATAAACTAAAATAAGAAGTTTTAATGCAACACAAGTTTAAAATAACGATTGTAACGTTATGAAAGCAAAACGGGTCAAATTAGGGTTTCAAAACGTAAACGCGCGGGTTTTAAGTTCAAATTCCTTCATTAATCAATAAAGTGGTTATTTTAACATTAGTTAAGCATGCTAGGATAGATTATAACAATATTTAACCATTATAACATTTAGTTTTAAGAAAAACGCAAAATTAGGATTTCGGGTGTACGGTTTTGGATCCAAATGGAAAATG
Source organism: Tanacetum coccineum (assembly GCA_026074375.1). Taxonomy (NCBI): domain Eukaryota; kingdom Viridiplantae; phylum Streptophyta; class Magnoliopsida; order Asterales; family Asteraceae; genus Tanacetum; species Tanacetum coccineum. Next base: position 40,068 of record BQNB010016004.1, read on the forward strand.
AGCAATGAATTAGTTAATGAAACTGTTAACAATAGTATATTTAAGGATCATATGTAACATTATAAGGTGTATTATCAGAAGTAGAACATTCAACACCTGGGGGTTTCAAAAAATGGTGGAAACGCGTTACATTTCTGTGCATTATTTGCCACTTTACGCCTTGTATCTTTACCCGTGTGCTTCGATTCTTTCATGGCTCGCTTCTTTGAACTTCTTTAAATAAGGTCTAGATCATAGTGGGAGCCAAGGATTTGCTGCCTAATGGTTTTAGTAAAGAAGAGATGTGGTGCAAATTGGAATGAAGGCATAAGGTCCCTATTTATACCCATTTGAAGGTATAATGAGTAAGCAAGCCATAGGATCTGGTCTTAACAAATATAGGGTCTAGGTATGATGTGTAGAAGCTACTTTATAACTGAGATAGAAAATCTAGTTGATAAGAAAGTAAAGATAATCAGATGTGACAATGGAACAGAGTTCAAAAATAGAGTCATGAGTGAGTTTTTTGAAAAGAAAGGCATTAAGAAGGAATTTAGTATAGATAGAACTCCTCAACAAAATGGTGTTGCTAAGAGGAGAAATAGGACACTAATTGAGGCTGCTAGAACCATGTTAGCTGACTCTAAGTTACCTACTACATTTTGGGCTGAAGCAGTTAATACTGCTTGCTATGTGCAGAATAGGGTATTAGTAGTTAAGCCTCATAAAAAGACCCCTTATGAAATGTTTAGAGGTAGAACACCTGCTTTAAGCTTCATAAGACTATTTGGGTGTCATGTTACCATTCTTAATACATTAGATTATTTTAGCAAGTTTGATGGAAAGTCAGATGAATGATTCTTTGTTAGATACTCAATAAATAGTAAGGCTTTTAGGGTATACAATATTAGAACTAGGAAAGTAGAAGAAAACTTACATATTAGGTTCTTGGAGGATAAGCCTAACCAAAGTGGCTGTTTGATATTGATGTTCTAACAAAATCAATGAATTATGTGCCAGTTGTTGCAGGTACAAACTCTAATGATTTTGTAGGTACAAAAGAAAGTATTGGTGCAGGTCATTCTAGTGAGGAGACAGGATCTAGCCAAGACTACATTTTGATGCCACTATGGAAAGATGGTTCACCATTTGATTCTTCTTCAAAGGATGCTAGCAATGATGAACCACAACCTTCTAATGATGCTGGAAAGAAGGATGATGAAGGAGGAATTGATGATCAAGAAAGGACTAAAAACAGTGCTCAAGATGTTAATAATGTTGGGCCAAGTATTAATGTTGCGAGTACAAATATTAATACTAGTAATCTAAATATTAATACTGTTAGTCCAACAGTTCCTACTGCTCCACTTGAATCTACATATGCTGATTTCTTTAGTGATGAATCAGAATTGGATTTGAGCAACATTGCTACCACATATCCAGTTCCTACTACTCCAAATACAAGAATCCATAAAGATCATTTACTTGATCATGTGCTTGGTGATGTGCAGTCTGGTGTACAAACAAGGAGAATGATAAATGAACAAGGGTTTATTAGTGTTGTTTATGAAGGAAAAACTCATGAAGACCTTCATACTTGTCTATTTGCCTGTTTCCTATCTCATGAAGAGCCCAAGAAGGTAATCCAAGCATTAAAAGATCCATGCTGGATAGAAGCTATGCAAGAAGAGCTTCTGTAATTTAAATTACAAGTTTGGACATGGGTGGATTTACCTTATGGCAAGAGGGCCATTGGAACAAAATGGGTGTACAGAAACAAGAAAGATGAGAGAGGTATTGTGATAAGAAACAAGGCAAGATTGATTGCACAGGGTTACACTTAAGAAGAAGGAATAGATTATGATGAGGTTTTTACTCCAGTTGCTAAGATTGAAGCAATTAGGCTGTTCTTACCCTATGCCTCATTCAAAGACTTTGTTGTGTACCAGATGGATGTAAAGAGTGCATTTTTATATGGCAAGATTGAAGAAGAAGTCTATGTCTGTCAACCTCTAGGGTTTGAAGATCCAGAGTTCCCTGACAAAGTTTATAAGGTAGAAAAAGCATTATATGGTCTACATCAAGCTCCTAGAGCCTGGTGTGAGACTTTATCTACCTATTTATTGGACAATGGATTTAAGAGGGGTCAGATAGATAAGACTTTGTTCATTAAAAGGATCAAAGGTGATATTATACTAGTTCAAGTATATGTAGATGATATCATTTTTGGATCTACTAAGAAAGTTTTATGCACTGAGTTTGAAAAGCTAATGCATAAGAAGTTTCAAATGAGTTCAATGGGTGAGCTCACTTTCTTCTTAGGACTTCAAGTGACACATAAAGATGATGGGATTTTCATTAGACAAGACAAGTATGTGGAGTAAATTTTGAAGAAGTTTGGTTTTTTAACTGTGAAGACAGCAAGTACTCCCATGGATACCTCCAAGCCATTGCTCAAGGATGCAGAAGCTAAAGATGTTGATGTTCACTTATACAGATCAATGATTGGATCATTGATGTATCTAACAGCTTCTAGACCTGATATAATGTTTGTTGTATGTGCTTGTGCAAGATTTCAAGTCACACCTAAAGGTTCACATCTTCATGCTATAAAAAGAATCTTTAGATACTTGAAAGGTCAACCTAAACTGGGCCTTTGGTATCCTAAGGACTCACCATTTGACTTGGAAGCTTATACTGACAGTGACTATGCTGGTGCAAGTTTAGACAGGAAATCCACAACAGGAGGTTGTCAATTTCTTGGAAGAAGATTGATTTCATGGCAATGCAAGAAGCAAACTATAGTGGCCACCTCTACTACTGAAGTAGAGTATGTAGCTGCTGCTAGTTGTTGTGGACAAGTGTTATGGATTCAAAACCAAATGCCGGATTATGGATACTATTTCATGAATACCAAGATTCACATTGACAATGAAAGTACCATCTGCATAGTTAAGAATCCAGTGTTTCACTCAAAGACTAAGCACATTGAGATTAGACATCACTTCATTAGAGATTCAAATGAAAAGAAGCTTATTTAAATGATTAAGATTTACACTGATCACAATGTTGCAGATTTGCTCACAAAAGCATTTGATGTTGGAAGATTTCAATATTTGATTGCAAGTATTAGAATGCTTAACCCCTAAAGTATTGATTGAAGGGAGGTCAAATGCTGGATTATGGATACAACTTCATGAATACCAAGATTTTCATTGATAATGAAAGCACAATCTGCATAGTTAAGAATCCAGTGTTTTACTCAAAGACTAAGCACATTGAGATTAGACATCACTTCATCAGGGACTCAAGTGAGAAGAAGCTTATTCAGATGATCAAGATTCATACAGATCACAATGTGGCAGATTTGCTCACAAAAGCATTTGATGTTGGCAGATTCCAATATCTGATTGCCAGCATTGGAATGCTTAACCTCTGAAGTATTCATTGAGGGGAGGTTAACTATGTAAATATGTAGTGGATTTTGCATAAATGATGCTTGAAATGGAATGGAACAGCAGCTAATGATGACATTCAAGTTAGTATTGTTGGCTTACCTTAGTATTGGTAAGTATACTTTCTACTGTGAGCATTAAGAGAAAATAAAAACAGACAGAGATAAAAAGTAAGCTTAAAAGAATTGAGAGAAAGCAAAAATAGACAGAGAGAAAGTGTGAGTTTAAAAGAATAGAGAGATGTGTGAACCAAAAACAGAAAGAGTGATTTGTGAAATAAAAACAGACAGAGTGATTTAGTAAGCAAAAGAATTAAGAGATACAGTGAGCTTAAAAACAGAAAGAGGGCTTGTGAGAATCAACATTGATGATGGAAATGCCTTTTGGAACAGAATTGAGGTTAAAACTGGTACCTCAAAAGTTAATACTGCTAGGCTAAACTTAGTACTGCTGGGAATTATTTAGTACTGTTAGTCTAAACTTAGTACTGTTGGGCATTACTTAGTACTGTTAGGCTAAACTTGGTACTGTTATGCTACCGTTAGTACTATTTGGGGCATAACAGATTTTTTTGTAATTAAATATAGCCGTTGAGATATTTCTGCCAAATATTTCTCTTATAGGTCTATAATTTGGATAATTCTTGATCTTTCTTTCACTTATAAGATTTCTTCAAGATAAAGATTCAACTTTATTCAGTCGGTCCAATCAAAACCTTAAGCGCTTTCTATAAAATCTCAATTAACTTTTCCAAACTCTCACACTCTTATCAACGAACATAAACCCAGAACCCTCATCATAACTCAATCACTAATGGCAAATTTGGAATTCTGCGACAAACACAACATGGTTGCTTATCTAAAGAAACCAACTGGGAGTGAAGGATTCCAAGAGATAGTATATTTTCTCAATGGTTGTCATATAAGGTATGCTCTTACTAAGAATCCTACTATCTATGTTTCTCTAATCGAAAAGTTTTGGCAGACTGCTACTATCAGAACAGTTGATAATGGAGAACAAGAAATAATTGCCATAGTTGATGGTAAAGAATTCACTATTACTAAAGCATCTGTTAGGAGACATCTCCAATTAGCAGATGTAGATGGTATTAGTGTTTTGCCAACTACTAAAATTTTTGCTCAACTCTCACTGATGGGATATGTTTCAACTGATGATAAACTAACTTTTCAAAAAGGCAAATTTTCCCCTCAGTGGAGATTATTGATCCATATCATCCTACACTGTCTTAGCCCTAAGAAAACTTCTTAGGAACAATTTAGTAGCAATATAGCAACTGCTATTATTTGCTTAGCCATAAACAGAACTTTTAACTTTTCTAAACTGATTTTTGATGGTATAGTGAAAAACTTAGATAGTAAATATAAATTTTTAATGTATCTAAGATTTATTCAAATATATTTGGACAAGAACAAAAGATTCCTTAATCCCCATAACAGAAAATATATTGCTCCTGCTTTAACTCTAAAACTTTTTAGCAATATGAAAAGAGGTTTTTCTGGGGAACACACACCTTTGTTTCCAAGTATGCTTGCAATTCAAGCAGAAAAAGATAAAGGGTCAGGACATCCCTCTGAACCCCAACCACCACCTTCTACTACTCAACCTACTAATGAAGAACCAATCCTTAATGTTGTATCATCATCACACCAAAAGACTCAAACACCTAGGTAAGCCTTAACCAAGGACACTGACTTACCTCAGACTAGTGAGCCTATACCTAATGTACCAGATGAGGCTGTTTATGAGGAGTGGGATGACAAAGTGGAAAGGGCTACCACTACTGCTACTAGCTTAGATGCAGAGCATATTAGTGGTAACATAAATAGGACCCAATCCATGGCAATGCCTAATGTGCCTCTTCCTCAAGGAATTGGTGCAGGTGGTAGTCCAAGGTGCCAAAAAGCCATGGGGGGTTCCATTGCTCAGACTAGGTTTGAGAGGGTTCCTTTGAAGTGATGAGGGCAGTATGACACTTCTAGAATTGATAGTTTTACGTACAACATTATCCAAGAAAGTAGAGAGCTTGGAGACAGACTTGAAGCAAACAAAGAAGGTATATGGTGTTGCTTATACCAAACTTATTAAAAAGGTGAAGAACTTAGAGAAAACTGTCAAGTCCAACCAAGCTAGAAGAGCAAAGATTGTGGTTTTAGATGATGAAGAGGATTTAGAGGATTCTTCCAAACAGGGGAGGATGATAGAAGAAATTGATCAAGATACATGAGTTACTTTGTTTACTCCTACATATAGTCAAGAAGATCAACCTGAAGATCAGTTGAGAGTCTTTAGTGCAGCTAAGGTACTTGCAGATGTAGCTAAAGAAAATGTTTACACTTATACTAGAAGAAGAAGGGCAGTTAGTACTAGTAGTGGTGGAATTAGTACTGCTGAAGAATCGGTTAGTACTGGTGGTACATCAATGCCAGTTATGTAACACCCCCCATTTTTACAATATAGCAGCGAAAGCTAATCTGGGGTATTACTTCATGGATACAACAATCATAATCATAGAAAATGACCCAAAAGAGACGTTTATTCAAAAGATATGTTATCATTCATTTCAAATCAGAGTTTTACAAAGGCAGGTCCCAAAATCTAAAACATCATGTTTGAATGATAACAGTTCAGCCACCTTCGAGTCCATGTCACTCCGTACCGCAACTTGCTCAATTACCTGAGATAAACATGCTAAAAAGGGTCAACACAAAGGTTGAGTGAAATTCATAGGTTTGAAATGTAATAGTTAAATACAAGTTATCATAATTGGAAATGTTGGTATTGCAGGAATAATTGTTATGAAGAACATTATTGTCATAGTGAACAGTATTATCACCCTAAACTCATGAATCACATAAAGAGATAAAGAGATATTAAAGAGATATTGGGAGATACTACCCAAAGAGATATTGGGAGATATTACCCAAAGAGATACTAAAGAGATATTGGGAGATACTACCCAAATAGATATTTCCATGTACCTAGGCAATAATATATCAGGATAGCATATAGTTTAGCATAACACTTGCATTCATGATTTTATAGTAGGTGTCACGGGTTTATAAGATATGTGAGATTATGAATTCATTAAGTCTTTGAAAAGTAATCACATTGTTATAAGATAAATGAGTATGTAAAAGAGTTTGTAACAAGCATGTATCCCCCTCGCGGGTTTATAAAACATGTAAATAAGTAAAGGCGAGGTTATGAACTTCACCTGATAGGTAGTTGCAATAAATATATCCAAAATGAAAGCTGACGACCTTATCACAATCTTAACCGGGGAATGTTGATATAGTAAAATGATAGTAAATAGGCCCGTGAGCACCCTGTGATGTTAAAAATCTCTTTTTGGGTATGTATCCATGGCTATCAGGCCCATGAACATCCAGTAACTTTAAAAACTTTTCTTTGGCTGGACTTAGCCAGAATTAAGTCAAAAATTATTGCCAATCATGGCTTGACTATTTAGCAAGCACGAGTCAACGTAATTGAACTGATTGATTGGCATGGTTTAGCTATTTAGCGAGCATGCCGTTATGTGATTATATGTGCTTAATAATAAGTACCTTGTTTCAATTAATGCCGTAGTGCTATATGGAAATGTTATGTACTGAGAAGCATTATTAAAGTTATGTATTGTAAGGTTTTAAACTAATGATTTTATACTTTTACAAAATGTTACATTTTTGTCCCTGGGGTTTGAAAAATGCAAATAGGTCCTTGGTGTTCGCATTTTTAGACTTTGGCTTCCTTCAACTTTGAAAAGATTTACCAAGTAAACTCTTGTGTTTTGAAAAGTGACTAATAGATCCTGGAGTTATAAACTTTATTAAAACTGAATTTTAGTCCTTTTAGTTATTAGTTTTGAAAGCTTACGATTTATACCCCTTGCATGATATAATTACAAAAACATGTCCAAATTGCCTTGCAAGCTTAGTTTAACATTTTCAATAGACATTTTATAGTTATAATAAACTAATTGAAGTTTTAACGCAACACAAGTTTAAAATAACGATTCGTTAAGCTAGGAAGCAAAACAGGTCATATTAGGGTTTCAAAACGTAAACGCGTGGGTTTTAAGTTCAAATTCATTCATTAATCAATAAATTGGTTATTTTAACATTATTTAGGCATGCTAGGATAGGTTATAACAATATTTAACCATTATAACATTTAGTTTTATGAAAAACGCGAAATTAGGATTTTGGGTGTACGGTTTTGGATCAAAATGGAAAATGAGCATGATTTGAGTTATGAAACTTTAACAAGAGTATGTTTAAGATCATAGGAACATTATAAAAGTGTAGGAGCAGAGTTAGAACATTCAAAGCCTGGGTTTGAGATTTAAGAAGCAAAAATGGTGATATGGGGTCATATCGAGGTAGTAATTTCCACTCGTAACGCTTGTATCTTAATTACCGGGCTTCATAATCTTCAAATATTCGTTTCTTAGATTCTTTAATGATCATAGGATCATAAGGGAGCAAAGTATTACTAACTATAATGGGTATGAGATAAGAAGGAGTGGGTGATTGAGAATGTCGTGCAGGTTTATGCTTCTATTTTATAATTGAATCTGCAAGGAGGTTAATGAAATTATGTGATTGGTTTTTTTTTCAGGACACATATGAGAGTACTATAGGGTGACTAAGGAGGTATAGGATGTGTTGGATAGGGCTAGAGCTAGGCAAGAACATGTGGAAACACCATGTGCATGCTGCGGCTGTTTCTAGGCAAAAGAGAGGCCATGTGGCCTTCATTCTTGACCAATAGATGGTCTAAGCTGCTGGGTAAGCTGCTTCAAGGGTTCTATAAGAGGTTCACATAAGAATTTTGCACTTGGAATGGTTTAAAATGGGTCAAAATTGATGGTGAAGGGGTTCGGGCTGTTTTGGGGTTAAACTAGGGTTTCACAAGTTTTCAAGCTTTTATTTCATGTGTACTTGATTAAGATAAATGATTAAGGAATGATGAAATAGGTTGTTAAGGTCTGGGATTAAAGTAATTAGCAATGATTAGCAATTTTTTTGGGTTAAAACATATTAGAATTAAAGAAATGGGAGTATGGATTCAACTAGGGCTCGTTTAGGGTTTTCTTGACTTTCTTGGTTTATATTTTGCATACTTTTGATTAGGAATGATGGAATACAGACTCTAGAGCTTAAATAAAGTATTATCAATGAAGTTTGATAGTTGGTTTTAGTTAAAATGGGTTGAAATTGAAAGAATAAGCCGTAACTTGGAATTAGGGTTCATATAAGGCTTTTAGGGTTTTCTAGCTTTGTAATTCTCGTACATTGTTGAAGCAAGGATGGTTAATGATGGATTAAGGTTTGTAAACTCATTTTATGGGTTTACAATGACTCTTGGTTGGTTATTTGGGATTAGAATGGTTTAAAATGAGTAAACGGGTCAAATGATCATTTAGGGTGCAATTAGGGTTTCTAGAATATGTTTTAGGTACAAGTGAAGTAAAATGATGAAGTAATGATGAATAATGATTGAATAGGATTGATATGATTGTAAAATAAGTTATTTCAACTTATTTAAGTGTTGGTTTGGGGTTATGATGGATAAAAACCAAGAAACGGTTCATGGTTTAGAAACTAGCTTGGTTTTAGGGTTTAAGGTTTTGAATTAAGGTTTTGAGTACAAAAGCATGAATGAAAGCTTATGAATGGGATAATTAGGGTTTACATATTATAAAATGAGTGTAGTAGCTTGCTCACAAGTGATGGTGAAGAAATTAGAATGAAAACGGAGGTAAAACGGCTATTTTAGAGATCATGCTTAATGACTTGTACATTGTGCTTTTAGAGATTTGTACTTTGAGTTGAAGAGATTTTATATTTCAAATGAGATGTTATATTTCTTGTACATATGCTTTAGTAGCTTGTGTATTCACTTTAGATGTTAACCCTTCATGGAATTAGGGTTTAGAGGCATACGATAATGGTTTAAAGCCCGTTTTGATATAACGTTGCGAATGGTACATTATAGGAATAATGTACTTTGTAAAAATGATATTATGATATTGACTTGATATATTATGATGATTGCTTGACATATATGAAGATAGGATTGCCATAGATAGGTTGCCTGAGCCCGTTAACTTTAGTTATGCAAGAAATGTTGTACATCGAGATATTGGCAAAGTAAGTAATGTAATAAAGCGAAAAATTTCCCTGAAAAAGGTGAGTTCATATATAACTGATAGATTGTACATCATCTAACTTAATAGATGGATATTTACATTTATGAAAATTGTGGGTTGTTATAATCTTAGCCCGAATGTGTAATTAATTGTGTGATGATTTTAATTGCTGCATTTGTGTATAATATTCTTGTATGTCCTAATGATTTCTGATTCGCAGTAAAAGTAAGTAATTTGTGTCAAACCTGTGAATCTCACCAACATTATTGTTGATGTTTTAAAGTATCATTTTTAGGTAAGCATAGTGAGGCCAAGGATGTTAAGTTGTGTGGCTAGAGAGACTTTAGGAAATTTGCATTTTGAAGCCTTATTTTCAAGAGACTTCATTTCATATTTTCATACTTTGGTTATTTTGATTAATCATGATGTTATGTTTGGATTTATTTTTCTATGCCTATGTATTGTGTGTGCGATTAACCTCAATACAATACCCCTTTTGTGTTAGGTGTCGTCATAACACTTTGGATTTTATTTTGTTGCATTCTAGTTATTCTTTATTGTTGACACCAATATGTTGCGATGATGCCTATCTTGTTACGCCTCGGGTTTTCGCCTTGGCGGGTATGACAAAACTAGTGACGATAGTGATAGTAAAGGAGGAAGTGATGAAGACGTAGATGAAAAAGAAGAAGCTGAAGCATTTAATTTGATGGCTAGGAACTTTTGTAAATTCTTCCACAATGGAAATCTATTTGGGAGTAGCAATCGATTTGGTAATGGTGCTAATAGGTTTGGAAAAGGCCGTATAAATAGATTTGGGAATAAAGGCGGTGAAGGTAAAAGCAAAAAGGAGTTTGCTATAATTACGGGGTAGAAGGCCACTTTGCCAATGAATTTAGAAAGCCCAAGGAGAACAAGGCCTTGTCGGAGAAGCATGGAGTGATAGTGAAGATGGCAATGAACCTCAAAATGATGCAATATGTCTCATGGCAATCGGCTCTTAAGACCCCCCGCGTACAAACCAAACCCTTCTATTTCAAATAATATGAAATTATTATTTGAAAAGGAGAAATAAGGAGCTTTTAAGGTTTAATATGATTTTTATAAACTTTTGGAAAAGCTCTTAAAATGAAAAACTTACTCTTGAAAGTGAAAATTCAAAAAATTTAAGTAAAATTAATGATCTTGAAAAGTCCTAAGATAAAATCACTTCTATAAGTCCTAAGATAAAATAACTTCTGTAAGTCTAAACAAACCAATATTTTTTGTAAAAGGAAGTTAAAAAGAACATTCCTCAAAAAGCTTTGTTAAACCCATAGCACCTCAAACTTACTTTTCTAACACTCGAGGTTCCCAAGAACTCATTAGAAGAGTGGAAACACAACACCAAGTATATC
>BQNB010016004.1:58573-72291 GCA_026074375.1 Tanacetum coccineum
TAAGCTAATTAAACTAATAAACTAAATTAAATCTAAGCTAATGGTGGAAACTTGTATAGGTAAACAAACATGTTCACTTAATCATGCATTACTCCTTAATTTGATCCTCATAATCCTATTTACCTTTGTAACCCTCGTTGATGTACGTGTGTAAGTTTTCCTTATTTCATGATACGAATTACATGAACCCGCCGTCTATGTAATAATCCATTAAGGCAACGCACAAGTAAGGTAGTATGAAGACTATTACATGGCGCCTAAGAGTACATTACGTGCATTCAAACACTTAAAAGGTGATAAACCATATTAGGACAAGGTAGTATGAATCTATTACGATGATATCCTTTCTACACAATCACGTTTTCCTAGACGTCTTCGCAAGCAATTAAGAAGCTAGTTTTCTAGAGCCTAACGCGCACACACATCAACAAGAAGCAATAGAATAAGGATTTACAAAAAACTATTCTTAGTTTCAGCAATCATATGCAAACATATATAATCTTAGCTAACTGTTATAAGAAGCCAAAAGAACAACAATTAATCAAACAACAAGACATATTGAAAGATTAATAGGATAGAAGATCTTCACTTGATTAAACATGAAGTTAAGGTTGATACAAAAGGGTTTAAGAACCCTAAAATTAACCCAAAACCTAATAATATTCATACACTAAGTATGACTCCCGAATCCCACATGTTCCACCCTTTTAAAACCTTAAATTTGAGTTTGGATATATAGAAAAACAATCACGATGGTGTCCCTTGTTAGTTGCAACGCCGTCGCCACATTGAATCTTCTAGGGTTTCACTAAGTCGCTTAAGTCCTAACACTGCCACCAAAACTCTGACACCGTCACTTGCACATCCTAACGCCGTCTCTAGAAAATTACAACGCCATTTCCAGCCACAGTTATGGCTTTTCTTCATCGATTTGGTGTAGAGTTGTAATCTAGTCTGTTTCTTCCCAAAAATGAGCCCAAATCAATGCATTTCCCTCCAAATGCCATCAAGTGCTAAAAATCAACAAAATGGATTGACTAAAGCATGTATTTTCTGAGCATAATTGCATGATTTTAAGGGGTTAAAAGACCAAAAAAAGTGTAAAAAATGAGTCCTCATTAGGATGCAACATTAATCTTTTGACAAGTCGACTATTGATGTGCGTTTAAACACACATCTTTTGTACCCCGTAAAACACTATTAATTATACTAAAAATACTAAAATATGCTTAATTGTATTACAAATATTTTTGTTTGGCATTTTTATGTCTTGCAGGTAAAACGGATCAAAAACAGTGATAAAACGAGAAATTACAGGTTCGTTTCGATTAAGAGTGTTTAATATTCAAATCAAGACAAAGTCGTGACAAAAGTCTCGAGGTATGCCATGGACAAGGTGCTAGGAAAACAAGTCTAATGGTCTTGTTCTCTGTTTCTATGACGCTCACTCATATTTTTATTGGAACCAGCCCGTAACCCATTTAAATGGGTCGGGCCAGCCCATTATTATCTTAGCCCACTTTTAAGCCCAAACAAAAACAATAATAAAACCTGAATATTAGAAGAAGTGACATCATTGTCACGTGCAATGAAATTGTAGTACACATGCATGTGCACTACAATTTAGAAGAGCAAATAAGTTCAAGACACGTGGCGATGCCCTAGTTATACTTCTCATTTCATTTCAATATGTGTTAATTTGATCAATACGGACAAGGATTCCTACATAGAAGAAGCTAATTAGCAATAGGTGTCGTTGCATGTTCTTTGAGCGGGGATCAGCCCCATGGCTATGACAAGTCACCAATCCTGAGGTCACGCTTTACAAGCTAATGACTTGGTAATTAACAAGGCATGATTGAAGGCAAAAATTTACACCTTTTACCCCCTTACACACTTATAAATCAAAACGCACCTCCCCTTCATTTTTATTCACTTAGAAGATTTTTAGTTTTTAGTCTTAGGTATTGTCTTAGGATTTGCTTATTTTCTCATTTCTGGCTATTGTACTCAGCTTATTTAGCAAGCTTATTCAGATTTTGTAATAAAGATGGTGTGAGCTTTATGGAGATCTTGGTTTGCTAATTTTAGTTGCTTATTTGTTATTTTTTTTAACTTTGCATATGAGCTTATTAAATAAGCTATTTTCATCAGCTTATTATCTCAGCTTATTCTTACAAAACTTCTTAAAAACCTTTAGATTGACTCCTATAAGCTATCCTAAGTTTATTCGATTCATTCTTACACGTTTTTTAGAACTTTTAGAGTAATAAGCTGTAATAAGCTCAAACCTAGCTTATCGTTGTGCTTAAATTGATTTAAAGTTTTTAGAAGCTCTTATTTTATGATAAAATAAGCTTCTAAATAGCTTATTGGGTTTTACGTGAGCTTATATTGCTAAATCAAATTTTCATGAGCTTATTTTCTGAATCGTGTTTAGATTTAAGTCGTTAACTGCTTATAGCTTATTTTAATCCTTTCCTACTGTTTTTTGTTTGCTTATTGATAAGGATGAGTGCTTATTTCGTTTGCGTGTTAGCTTATTAAATAGTTTTGGTTAGATCTCATTTTTAGCTTAAATCGTGTTAGCTTATTCCTGTGAGCTTATCGTGCCTTTAGCTTAGTTAATTTTGTTTAGCTTATTGTATGTTTTATAATTGTGAAACTTGTCTGTCACTCGTTTAGGTATATGTTTGTTTATAGAAATGTTCATTAAGTTGTGTTTTGGTTTGTAGAACTTAAATATGGACCTACATTCATTTAGGCCACGGTTTAGGCTTTCGTTTAGAATAAATAATAGGGGCCTGCATTTGGTTTTAGAAAGTTTCTATTGGACCAAGTTTGTAATAGAAATGCAATTGTTATAAAATGTTTTATATTAACAGTTTGATTTATTTTGTGACTTTGGTACTAGTCAACTCATGAGGCGTGGTGCTTAAAGGTTTATTTAGCTAGACAGAATTTGATTATTTGCTTTAGCTAAATAAATTGGGTGGTATTCGTTTATTTGCGGCTCTTCAATTCGGTTTCATTTTCTATCCTTTTTCAATTAATTAGTGTAGCTTTAGTATAAAATGTTTTGCTTTGCTTATTTGATCATTATGCTTAGTGAGTAGTTTAATTAGTGCTTGTTAAGTGATTTTGTGAATTGGGAATTAAGTGTGGATTTGAAAAAGGTTTAGTTAATTAATAACCTTTGATTATTTAGATTTGTAGTTTGAATGTTTTAAAGGGCAAAATCCGGAAAAATTAGTCAAACTACACATCTAGTAATTAATATTTTTTTAAGAGATTTTTGTCAAAATAAGCCAACGTTGTGAGATAATTATCTTTTCTAAGGAAATTAATTCGTTAATAAACCTTAATTCACACTTAATGAACTTTTCACGTCACTTAGCAAGCATTTTCGTCTTATAAATCTTTTAGTTCATTTTAGCTTAATTCTTGTAGTTTAATTGTTTAGTATAATTCTAGTATTAATATTAGTATCATTTTTAGCATTAAATATAGTTTTCTAAAAAGTAGTCTAATTTCTAAAACAAAAAATCTTAAAAGATAACCAAGCATTATACTTCAAAAACACGTCGGGATACGACATCCGGGAGATAAAAATATTGTTTGTCCTCAAGCTTTTTACTATTCAAAGGGATACTCTCTATATTATTGTTATTTGATATTATATATTATATATATTTTATCGAGCCAGTTTTTGGCGCCGTTGCCATCAAAATGGCGCCGTTGCCGGGGAGAGGTGTAGCGATTTTTACAGGATTGTTCGTGTTCGAGCCTTGAAGATCCTTTCCCCGTGAAAGTTTTCGTTTTATTTTATATAAAAATACAAAAATATTTTACACTTCTATTCTTATTTTCTTTTATTTTAATATTGAAAATAACCGTTTGTTAATTGTCGTTTCGGCTCATCTTTAGTTAACAAACTATAAGAGAGGTATAAGGAGGGTCGATCCTACGAACTTCGACCCGAAAGGAGAAGGTTTTTAAAACGCTTCGCGCTTACCCGCTCCTCCGCTTCTTTGTGCGTTTTCTAGAGAGCTACCGTACACCTTTGACTTTCGGTTACCAAAAATATTTTTCTTTCTTATTTTTATTATTTCTTTTCCTTATGTATTATTTGAAAAATCTATAAATATTCTTCTCTATCCTCTTATTCGTTTAATTCTTATTCTCTTTACCTTCTTATCCGATAATTCTTCAACATGTCTTGGTTTTCAAGGTGCTCGTGGTGTGGAGGTCCGTTTAACGGTGGAAATTGTCGGCGTTGTACCAATGTGAGTTTCGGAGACGAGTTTGTCCGTAACCCCGATCCCATTTCAAATGATGAAACACCTGATTTTTCCTACCCACCTTCACAGCCCCAAACATCTTCGTTCGACCAATTTCATTGTTTTGGGTGTGGAGATCCGTTAGAAGATGGTGTACGTTGTCAACAGTGTACTTGCAAGTGGTGTGGATATAATCTTAGTGAAGGATTTTGTTTGTTTTGCGCTTCAAGAGATGGAAATTCATCCATTGATGTTCCTAATCCGAACTCTTTCAATGATTTTCCAAACGTTTTTACCCACCCTCCACAACCCCAGTATGAGACATACTCATGTGAGTTATGTGGGAACGATTCGCACTATGGTTATGATTGTCCACCACGGTTCCCGCTTGTCTATGAGCAGGAACCGTGCTACAATCAAAACTTTGGTGATAATTATTATCCACAAAATTCACCGAGTTTTTCACAACAATATCTTAATTGTGAAAAATATGGGGGTCCTCATGAAGATTATCAATGTCAACCGTGGCATCAAAACTACTCTGAACTTAACCCTTGCTATGATTCTAATTCTTACAGTTTTGATCAACCCCCGCAGTATTCCATCGATCACCAGCCTCAGATTATTCAAGAAGATCATCAGTGGATAAGTGATAAGTTGATTAAATCACATAATGAACTTTTTGAAAGTGTACGATCTATGTTTGAGGAGTTTCGGCAACGAGAGCAGGCGGCTAATCTTAGTACTCATACTCCCGAGCCGTCACGACGTTTCAATTTTATTTACTATGATGACGATGATGACAAGGAGAGTACTATTCCTTTGAATAAAATTACTTCTTAAATTCCTTCGTCTATTGCAATCACCCTTGTTTTACCGACTTTGGAGCCCGAGGACTCTCTCATCATGGGGGATGAGGATCTTAGCACTATTCCTGAAAAGGAATCGAACGAAGTAATAAAGTCTAGTGTTGAGGACTTTGTTCCAATCCCAAGTGAGTCCGAGGATACATCCGGGAGTGATAGTGAGTGTGATTTACCTTCGTGTGATGATTTCTCTCCCATTAACGTTTCTAAGGAAAAATTCGTGACTTTCTCTAACCCTCTATTCGACTCAAATGATAATTTTACCTCTAGTAATGACGAATCACTATCCGATGAGGACGTTCCAGAAGATGATGTTAAAATTTACTCGAACACCCTTTTCAAATTCGATGACGAATACATCTCTAATGACGTAAATCCTCTTTTTGATGAGGTGTTAGAGGACATCGAGAGCGAGGACTCCTATGTTTCTAAGCTTGATGAGTCGGATTTGCTAGTCACACCTCTTTCCAAGCTTAATGAGGATGAGTGTTTTGACCCGGGTGGTGATTTTGTTTTGGAAGAAATCGAAGCTTGTCTTACAAGTGATTCCATTCCACCGAGAATTGATGATGACGACTTTGACTCGGAGCGAGACATTCTACTCGAGAAGTTATTAAATGATCATCCATCATCTCCGCTCCCTCCGAAAGAACTTAATTTTGAGGAACTTAAAGAAATAAAATCTAATGTTTCTACGGATTTTGAGGATGATTATTATCACTCGGAGGGAGATATAATCTATCTTGAGAGTTTGCTTATTAAGGACACTATTCCTAATCTCCCTCCCGAGGTGTTTTTAGATCGTGACCCAAGAAGCTTAAAGGATGAGCCTGATAATGATGAATTGAAGAGTATGGTCAAAGTTTTCGACCCCGGGATTCATGAGAAAATGATTTCTCTGACATATGTGAGGTTACCCTTTGAGGATCGCCATTATTTTTCCCTCACAGTTGCTATCAGAATCTTTCTTCCTTATCTCACTTATTCTAAGGATTCTTCTCTTCTTATCTCCTCCGGGAGTGAAGATACTATCTTTGACCCCGACATCTCTGTTTTTAGTTGCTATTCTCTTGAGCCGGTGGTATCTCATCGGAGTGGAACTTTCATGTGCTTTAATGTTTATATAAACATCTTGAATGAAATTCCGATGGAGATTTTCTCTTCCACGTGTTTCGTCCCTAATATCATGATGATATGGGGAGAGTCAAGCTAGAGACTCACACAAAAACAAGCGCTTCTCGGGAGGCAACCTGTGTCTTTTCTTCTTTAACTTATCCTAGAACTGAGAACCAAACAGACAGATTAAGCAACTTTTGAGCTTATTTTTAATAAGCTAGAGGAACCTTATAAAAAATTAGCTTATGCTACCTTAAAGCCTGGCCTATAAGCTGCTTGAAACAGCTTTTAAAAACTATTTTAAAAAATAATTGATCAAAGAAAAAGCTAGCTGAAAAAGGACTTTTGCATTCAGAATGTGCTGAGTATACTTTTTGGTTTTCAAAGGACAAGATGCTGAATTTGAGCTTAAAAACAGATAGCTTAATGAACTTTTAAAGACAAAATAAGCTAAAGTAGATTGACAGTGACCTAAAAACTACTTGCAAACAAAATTTGAAGAGCAAAAAACTATTTTTACTATCTGATATTTAAGATTGAAAAAGGCAATTTTTGCTATTCTCTTGCTGATGGAGTGTGCTCACAGAGAGACCAACACTCAAAACCTATAAGCACATCCTAAGGAACTTGACTTCTACAACTTATAAAACATCAAAGCAAAGGCTATGAGAGCAATGAAAACAACTAGAGCTGTTTGAGCTTAACATGCACTTAAACTAGATTTATATGACCACAGATTCAATTCTTAACATTCATAACCTAAAAGCTTGATTCAACCAAACTAAGCCCTCAAATCCTATCTTATAAGCCTAAAAATGAAATCTAGAAACAATTTAAAGAGCCAAATGGACTCAAGCAGTACTAACCTGAGTTAGTATTGCTTGTCCAAAACACCCCCTTAAATCCTTAAAGTTCATTTTAAGCTTATAAAGTTAAGATTTAAAGCTAAAACTCTTAATACCAGATATTAATAAGCTATATAAGACCTAATAAGCAGATTAAAAACAATCTATAAGCTAGAACATAAGATCTATACTTGTAATATTTTTGGTTTTTTTAACTATTTTATACTAAAAGCTAGAAAACTAAGATTAATACTAAAATTTAAACACACCAAACATGAAATGACTAAAATAAGCAATAACAAGTTAATCTAAGCAGTAATAAGCAAACATAAAGCTAAATTAAAGAAAAGTGGCAAGATTAAGCATATAAAGTGAAAATGAAAGTACTTATCCCTTGCCCCAAACAGGGATGCAAAATTTGCTCAAAAAGTAATAACTAGGCTCTGCTTATCAAATGATAAACTGGTAAGGTCCATAAGCTCATCCCATATTGGCTTATCATCCATAATTCAAGCTGAGGTCTTATTTGAGAGTGAATTTTTAATGAATCTAGCTCAGTTAAGCTTAAAGGCTTAACTGGATTAAATCTAGCTTAAGAGTAACAAAGAGAGCTTATTAAGAGCTTATGACCTTATTTAGCAAAAATCATAAAAGTAAGAAACATAATTTTTAAGTAAAAATTGCAATTTCATAATTAGAAATGATTACATGGCTTAAAAGGAAGATTACATTTAGAAAAGATAAATAAGCTGAAATAAGCTAATCTATACTACTCTAAAACTACCCTACTCCTAGATGGCTTTTGTATGTGTGAGGAGCTCTCCTTTTATAGGCTTCAGTGGAAGGATCTAGGCCTTTGGACGCTCCTTGGTGTGTTAGTTGTGTGAGAGGATTCACTATCCTTGATCACAACCCTTGATTTGTCCTTGTGCTTCTTTTGATTAATCACAGCCCTTGATTTCTTGCCACCTCATCATTTCCCAATCATTGGCACGGATTGCCAAGTTGTCAGGTACAAAACATCATGGCTTGCATCACTTATTGCTTCTAGAAAGGTGAATTAACCTTTAGGCGAAGTGAAATTGGTGCAGGGTAATATTTAGGAAGAAGGATGAATAGTAAAACATTTACACGCTATTTTTTTCTTGTTATACGTTTGTGTCTGACCCGGGGTAAAGGGGATTTGACTTTGGGCTCGGGTTTATATTAAAAGGGATTGGGTCGGTGTAATCTTGGGCTCGGTAAAGGTTAAAAGGGTTTATAGATTTTAAGAGTTAACGACCGTTAGTCCTAAGGCTTTTAGGGACTTATGGTGAAATTGTTTTAACATTAAGGGCTCATTTGGGATTTTAAGGGTTTTGTCATTTTGTGGGTTGACGAAGGGTTGACCATTTGACTTTTGTTGACCTTTGCTAGAAACTCCCGGCTCTTGTGCACTCTATCCGTTCCCGTGTTCATGTTTGTCCGGTTTTGGCCGTTTTCTTGTGTTTTTTGCAATATTCGTACCTATACATCACAAATGACAAAACATGCAATATACAAGCATAATTTGCACAATTTGATCATTTTAGGGCCATTTTTGGTATAAAAAGGATATGTGATTTCTCACATATCAATGATTGATGAGCTTACGGGAAAATTCAATGGAATGAGTATCGAAATTAATAAAAAGAAAGAGCTTCGACAACTTGAGCATGCAGCTAATCTTAGTACTTATACTACCGAGCCTTCGCGATGTTTCAATTCTTTTTATGATGACAATGATTACGAGGCGAGTACTATTCCTTTGAATGACATTATTTCTCAAATTTCTTCGTCTATTGCAATTACTCCCGTCTTACCAACTTTGGAGTCTAAAGACTCTCTCAGTATAAGGGATGAGCATCTTAGTACTATTCTTGAAAAGGAATTAGACGAATTCATAAAGTCTAGTATTGAGGACCTTGTTCTAATCCCAAGTGAGTCTGAGAATACTTCCGAGAGTGATAGTGAGTGTGATTTACCTTTGTGTGATGATTTCTCTCCCATTAACATTTTTGAGGAAAAATCTGTGACTTTATCTAACCCTCTATTCGACTCAAATGATGATTTTACCTCTAATGATGACGAGTCATTATCTGATGAGGACGTTCCAGAAGATAATGTTAAAATTTATTTGAACCCTCTTTTTGAATTTAATGATGAGTACATCTCTAGTGATGTAAATCCACTTTTTAACGAGGTATTAGAGGACATCGAGAGTGAGGACTCCTATGTTTCTAAACTTGATGAGCCGGATTTGCTAATCACACCCCTTTTCAAGCTTAATGAGGATGAATGTTTCGACCCAGGTGGCGACGTTGATGAGATTGAGCTTTTACTTCACCGTGATCCATCTACTCCTAAGATAAGCGTTTCTTCCATTCTCGAGGGGTTCAACGATGAACCACCTCTCAAAAAGAATGATGATTTATTTGATTTGGAATCTAAAGAAAATGAATGGAAGAAGATTTTGTACGAAGCTCTAATTGATGATTTGATGACCGAGGACAAAGTTTTCGACCCTGGGATTCCAGAGAATTTTTTTTCTCCAACATATGTGAGCTTACCCTTTGAGGATCGCCATTATTTTTCCCTCACATATGTTATCTGAATTTTTCTTCCTTATTTCACCTATCTGATGGATTCTTCTCTTCCTCTCTCCTCCGGGAGTGAAGACACCATTTTTGACCCCGGCATTCCCATTTTTAGTCTTGAGCTGGTGGTATCTCATCAGAGTGGAACTTTCATGTGCTTCAATGTTTATCTAAACATCTTTAATGAAAGTCCGATTGAGATTTTCTCTTCCACACTTTTCGTCCCTAATATCACGATGATATGGGGAGAGTCAACCTAGAGACTCGCACAAAAACAAGCGCTTCTCGGGAGGCAACCCGTGTTTCTATTTTCTTTTTTCTTTTATTTATTAATAAGTGTGATGTGAGGAGGCTCGCCTCTTCCTTTTTCGTGTTTTGTGTTGTGTTTTATGTCCAGGATTGCCCAGATTATGAAGACTCTCGTGCTTGTGGTTTTGTCCATCATTCACTCGATCTTCCATCCTTAGCATATTTATATATGGGAATCTGATATCCTAGATCTTGTTGATTAACATTTATCTATTAGCATAATTAATAAACGGCTTTAGATTTACGTAGAGACCCTTTTAAACATTGAGGACAATGTTTAGTTCTAGTATGTGGGATCTTTCGATTTGATCTTACTTGCATTTGCCTTGTCTTCACGTAACCCCGTTTTGCCACCAAAAATATGTGATTTTATGCAAAAATTTAAAAAATTTAAATAATAAAATAAGTGTTTTGACACAAATGTTTGACTTTTCGATGGTGAGAATAAGAATAAATTTTGACTTGATCGAGCATGTTGCACTCTAGCTTGCCCCTTAACCTATATAAATAAAAGCTTTTGCTAGTCTTTTATACAAGAAGCTTTAAAACGCGAATTCTAGCTTGAGAAAGCCAAGAGTTTGCAAGTTTCCATAATAGACTTTAAATATGCAAAGCTTGATTTTATTAGACTAAGCATTCGCGGATCTTTTTATTTAAGATTTTAAATTTACGAAGAACGAGAAATGATGTAGTTAAGTATAAGTTAGATGCTAAGCAAGGATTAGTTGGTTATCTTAAGAGCTCATAAGTGTAATTTGTGGCTTTTCCTCCCCGAAGCTTCTAACCGGACTAATAATACGTGCTCTTTTCGGAAATTAGACAAGTTAGTGGTTTTATCACTTAAAAGTCCTTTTAAAATCAACATTTTTAGACTTTTTAGTCTTAGTTTAAATTTATACTTAAATTTTCTAAAAATATTTTTTTCTATATATCGTGGTAATATAAAGTGTTTAAAAAATATGTGTGTAATATATATAATAATAATAATAATACCTTGTCAGATTACTAGATCATGGTCGGCTCGCATACCGATGTGACAGTCTTCATATAAGGCGAGGTCCGAAGCCGAAATAAGACAACTGGATCATGGTCGGCTCGCATACCGATGTGAAAGTTCGTTTAAAGGGTGGAGGATATAAGTATAATTATATTAATGTTAAGTGTAATGTAAGTGAATTAATAAATATAGGGAAAATCTCTTTTTTTTTAAATTTAAATATGCTTTTAAACTAAGACTATTTCATTTTAAGTTTTGCTCTTTCTAAATGAAGTATTAGTTTAACGGGAAACCTACGAGTTTTTGAAACCAAAGGTCTATGAGTTCCGACACTATTCTCTGTGGGGTGTCAAAAGCCTGGTCACCTAAGCCGGTCTCGGCTGGGATGCGCCGAGAAAAAAGTCGCTACATGGAATGATCTCGCCTTCAAAATCATAATTCTTGGGTGGAACATTGCAATTAGAAGGATTACAAATTTCTTAGAATGTCGATTGGATGGTCGAAATTTGAAATGAGCACACACACATTTATAGATATTTATCAATCGGGAGTGAAAAGTTAGTTTAGGCTTACACAAATTGCAAATATGAGTAGTGTTAGCATCTTAACTTGTATTTAACAATGATTTTGTTTTTAAGCCTGGTTTGGGGCGGGTGAAAAATCGAGGACGATAAATTTATCCTTTTGGACACTATTTATAAATGCTTCTTGTTCCGTGATCCAAAAGTTATGAAAGTCAAAAATGTAGTCACTTGTGAAAAATAAAAATATATATATAATAAAAAGAAGTGGTGAAACGGGGCGTTTCAAAACTATTGATTTCTTAATCCCCTTAGATGAGCACTTAGCTACTTTTCGAGGTGATTAGTTTAGGGGATTGGAATTTTTGGTTTTAAGCGTGTATTTATAACATTGCGTGAGGACACGACAATAGCTTAGTATAGGGGATTTTGGAATGTGCTTAAATACACATACCTTTTACCTAATAAAACGAGCTTAAATGACCAAAAACGGATATAAAATGCTATTAATATGCTTGTTTTGCTTTATGTACTGTGTAAGTACCGGATATCGACAAAAAAAAGACAAAAACAAGGATAAATAGGACAAAAATGAGCACGGGAATGGAAAGAGCGTAAAAAGTCAAAGCCGGGCCAGCCCATTAATACTTTAAGTATAAACCATAACCCATAATTAAAACCATAAGTCCAAATCCTAGTCCATAATATTTCCAAGCCCAAAAAATAATAAGTCAAAGCCCAACACCCTGGATCCAGTCAAACATAACAAATGCGCCTAAATGAAATCACTATTCACCCATCACTTTCCTATTTACCCTGCATCAATTACCAACGGGTTAATCGACCTCTTCATACCTTAAAGTGCTTCTAGAAGGCATAAGCCTGACACATTTGCATCACCTAAAGCAACGCTAGCAATCCCAAGGCCTATGATTGGATGATGGGACGTGTAAGAGATCCAAGGCTTGAAAAGGACAGATTGAAAGGCGGTTAACAATCAAGGTCTCAGATTGAAGATCATAAAATGCTCCTCAGGCTCTAGAAGACTCCTCTCATCACTATAAATAGATGATGCAATCACATAGTAGGATTTATCTAGTGTAGGTGTTAGCCTCAAAATATATTGAGTCGAACAATGGAAGTTCGTTCATTATATTAGGTCTCGGTCACTTAATTAATTATACGTTGTAATAGGCTACACGGGTAAACGGGCTCTTAAATGTAATCTAACCGATCACGTGTATCGGGCGAAAGCCCAAGTAATCCCGAGCCCGGCCCGTAGAAATACCAAGGCATGAAAGCCTCTTGGTATTAAGTATAAATACCCCTCTCCAAGTATGGAGAGGGTGTTGATTCTTGTTAATTCTCATATTGTAATTTTGCAAGTAATCATCCAACTCTTATTTTTCTCTCTACCTTTCTCTCTCTAACTTCTCTCTACAATTCTTCCAATTCTTCTCATCTTATTTTTCTTGTTTCGATAATGAAGTGAAAGTGATTAGAGGGTAACCTACATTTGGTATCATTCGCCACGGGTGGGTTTAGTTTTTGTTAGTTTTAGTGGTTGTTTCGTATTAGTTTTTGCTTGTTTGTTTCGTATTTTGTTTTTTTTGTAAGCAAAGTGGTTCGATTTAGTGGTTGTAATTTTTCTTGTAATCGTGGTTATTTCGTGCGTGGCTAAGAAATCGCAAGGACGAAAAGATCGTGTTGTTAGTGCCTCAATCGAACGAGGGTCTTTCAGTTTTGGATCGAACTAGATCCTACTTCAAGGACCGAACGAGCACCATCTTTGTTTGATCGAACGAGTGTCTTTACTTCAAACGATCGAACGAGTGGTGAGTTTGGATCGAACAAGCACAATCGAACGAGCGTGATCGAACTAGAGTCGATCGAACAAGCATACTAGCGTGATCGAACCAGCGTGATCGAACGAACGTGATCGAACTAGCGTGATCGAACCAGCGTGATCGAACGAACGTGATCGAACGAGCGTGATCGAACGAACGTGATCGAACTAGCGTGATCGAACCAGCGTGATCGAACGAACGTGATCGAACTAGCGTGATCGAACGAGCGTGATCGAACGAGCGTGATCGAACGAGCAACGATCGAACGAGCAACGATCGAACGAGCAACGATCGAACGAGCAACGATCGAACGAGCAACGAT
>BQNB010016005.1:0-27360 GCA_026074375.1 Tanacetum coccineum
CACGAATGAGGATGTGATCAAGCGTGCATGTCTATTCCGTCGTTATGGCCATGTATGCAGTCACATGTGTCTATCCCGTCGTTATGGGTGTGTATGTGTGGTCTTTATCGCCCTCCTGGAATATTGGTGTCGATAAAGATTAGTTAGAGTAATCAACCCTAAGCCTTCTCATATAAACCCATATTTACCTTTATAAACTTGTTACTTCTTACCTTTAGCGGTGGAGATGTGTATCCTTGCCAAGCTTATGATAGAATATTCGTCACGACCGAGCAATTAAGAGAATTAGTTACATGTTACCACCTAGATTAGTTGAGTGATTTGAGTGTTTTCATCTTCCTATTTCGTGAGGTGTTTAGTTGTGTACTAGTAATAGATCAAATAAAAGTTTTAACGGAAAATATTCTTAGGGATACATTTTTTTATAGACTTCTAAAGGCTACTTGAGGACAAGTAGGATTCAAGTGGGGGCATATTTGATGACATCAAATAAGGTCTATTTTATAGCATCATTTATCCTATGTATTTAACCCATTTTATATAATTATTGCAAAGAATTGTTACTTAATCGTTTATATTTGAGAATCGTAGTAATTACGAAATACGTGGTGAATATTAGCAAAAGGCGCGCATTCTGAAGCTTAAATGAAGATATTTTGAAGATTACTATTCTGAAGACCAATACACCGTATCCATCAAGGAAGGTACGGCGTATCTGTGTCTGCACTCACCAAAGACCACAAAGGAAAGAAGATCAATACGCCGTATCCAGAAGATATCAATACGCCATATTGAAGATATAATATGTGAATATTCTGGAAGATATCAAACGTGGTCCCTACTCCAAGAAACTCCAATACGCCGTATCCAATCCCTTGGATTCGCCGTATCGAACCGACTTCCAGACCCTATAAATAGAAAACTCAAAAATGAGTTTCAAGTGTGCTAAATCATATTCTCGATATCTAAACCATAAAAGTCAATTTTCAGAGGAGAAAAAGAGTAGAAGAGGTCGAGCAACGTTATCAATTCCATAGGAGACAACGCTAATTCATATACTTTCGTAATCGTTTAGTTTTTTGGTATCATTCGTTTAACTCGGTTAGTTACCTTAGTTAAATAATTGCTTTTGGTATTCATATGACGTTTGAAGGCTAAACCTTTGGGTATTACCATTATTATGAAGATCCTGAATGTTTGGTATTTTTTTATCTGATTTCTTGATTTATATTTAATGCTTATTTATTTTTCAATTATATACTTGTTTATGACGCTTTATAATGCGACCGTATCATCAACAGGACTAGTGACACGACCAAGTAATCTAGAGTCCGGATAGCTCACCATATAGTGAATTCATATATATCTAGAATCATAGTTCACAAATATTGTCCCCATCTAAGTCTGTGTCTAGGATACGCATCCGGGCTACTAATTTGATATGCCAATGTTTTTTTGGAATCGTGTTGACTAGCAGGTGACCTAGATAAATCAACAAGTAACGTTTTGATTCCATTGGAAGTTGACAAGTGGACCTACTATGTAAAATTACCATTAAGGGTAAGTGGGTAAAGTCTCTATGAGCTAGGGTTTAACAAGATCACCATTGCTTTAATCCCTAAGATAGATTATAATTAACAAATAAGGATGCTTTATGCGGATGCTTTAATTGTGACAGAATTAATGTGTCTAGGTCTTAGGATGATGTAACGCCTAAGTCTTAAGAATGATATGCCACCTCGAGAGAAGAAATCATTGCACTTAATAAACAAACTAACTTTCTAATCGGATTAATAATGGTTAATACAATTTTCTTATATTTGGCTCGACCGCTCTTTTATCTTTTGTTAATTAGCTTGTGTGGGTTAAAGTGCCTTGAATTGATTGTAGTCACCAACCAAACCGTGCCAGTCTCTCAGGCTGAAAACCCCCTTTTCCTGTTAGAATTAGGATTTAGACTGACATAGGTTTAGAATAGAATAGAATTAACATATATTAGGATAAGCCAAAGAATAAATTAAATTGATAGATTTAACCTCGCTTCAAGTGTTCGACACCCTACTTACCACAAAACTACTACCGATCGGGTACACTGCCCGTTAAAGTGTTGTTTTTGGTTTAGTCGGCAAAATATAAATTTAAAACTTGAATCAATAAAATATACACCACATAACGACACATCAATTTTTGGCGCCGTTGCCGGGGAGTGAAAATTAATCTTGATTTTTATTTGATATTTTGGTTTTTAACATTAGATTAGATCTAACCCTTAGGAGTAGTGTAGTTTAGATTTACTTTTATTCTTGTTTGTTTATTGTGTTTGTGTGATACGACGTATTCAGTCCTCTGAATACGACGTATTGGTTATTTAACTGCCTTTCTAGTAAGTTTATTTCAGGATGGATGATCCCAACATGACTATGGAAGAATATATCAAGCTTGAAGAAGAAAAAGCTCGTAGGCGTGGTCGGGTGTTTAACTGGCAAACTGCTACATATGGGAAGATCAGGGTTGATGACGATCTTCATGACCTTAGATCTGTGGAAGCTGAATTCCCAGCTATAGTAATTAACGATGCCTTTGCACGACAGGATGCACTTCAGTGCAAATCTCAAGTAAGTACTCCTGTCAACGATGAGATCGACTTTAGAATATCATTTGACGAATCCGATGATGAGGATTACACAATAATTTGTGACAAAAACTCGTTTTCTTATAAAATGATTTCTGTAAACAATTTGAAAACAGATTCGGAAATATTAATAAATGCCGGAGTACCTTCTTTTATCTGCCTACCACAACCTACGACCAGTTATATTGAAGATTTAGGCTTCTTTAATGTTTTGAGAACGTATTTACTAGCCATTGTTTTACAATGATGCTCAAAACGACAAAAATCAGATTTATTAACTGAACCGATCTTAAGCCCTCAACATATCGATGAATTTAATTTGAACGATGAAACATCAGTGTCTAAATATGATGAAGAGGAACAAAATATTCTGTACTATAATGATATATTCCCCTTCAACATTACTCGTCTTGATGATTTAAATTCGGAAAAGGACAATAATGATAATGATATCGATATAATACAGTCTTCAGAGGGTAATGAAATTACACATAGGTCAAATGTGCTTATGGATACAAGTAGCGATAAAATAGATAAAATTTTCAATGAGGAAAGCTTTGTCTTGGAACTTAATGTAAATATCATAACTAGGATTTATCTTTTCAACGGGATGCTATTATGCTTTATTATGAATTTGTATGTGGCGTTTGGCATTCCGTTCGACCCTAAGCGGTATTATAAAGATGGTGATTGTACGATAATGTTGTGAAGGCCAATGTACGTTTTCTTTACTTTGTTAAATCTTTAGATAAATTGGTCTCCAAGAAAGGATACGACGTATTAGGAATAAACCTATACGGCGTATCCATTGTTTTTCACCTACGTTGACTAAGTCAACATAATCTGCCAATACGGCGTATTCATCAAACATTGATACGGCGTATCAGGTTTGGGTATAAAAACCCAATCAATATGCCGGATCTGTTTTTACCATAACTTTTCACCATCACAAACACACATAATTTTTTTTCTAAAATACTTGAAGCTCATTTATGATTCAATCAAGTACTCGTTTCCTCTTTCAACTAGATCTATCAGTAATGTATTTCAACTTTTTCTCTTTTTCGATTTGATTTGGTCGGATTTAATTAGGGTTAGGGTTTGGTTTATGGCATTAGGAGATATACATTTGTTTGAATACCCTTTCCCCCTGAATTAGACTAGGAAACTTTTGAGAGTTTGATTGGGTTAAAATGGGTAAACTGGGTAACCCCCTTTTGTTTTCATACTGCATAATCAATACGGTATATCCACCCACATGGATACGGCGTATTGACAAATTTTTACCCAATTTTAAAACACCAATACAACGTATTCAGTAAAATGAATACGGCGTATTAACTTTAAAAGGATCCTGAGTTATCAAGACCCATACGCCGTATTGACTAAAATCTATACGGCGTATTGACTTATGAATCCTTATACGGCGTATCCATTTATGAATACGCCGTATCCACCCTCAGAACAGAATGTTAATGATTCTATAATCTTTGTGCTATTCTCGTTGATTTTGCAGATATGGCTCTTCCACCACGTGAGCAGAGACATCCATTTCTTAGGTACGAGGAATTGCAGTACACTGAGGCTGATATTGAGGATTTTGAGACGAGATTGACTAGGATATATAGGAGGGAGGTATATAGGGTTCAGGTGTTTGATTTTGGGGGATTGCCGAATTTGATGGCTGAGGGGTTGAGTGCTAGGATGTTGATGGAGCACCGGGATGATCAGGGAGTTAGTTTGTTCACCAGCAGGGCCTGGAGGAGGCTTTTTGATATTAGAGGCCCGTTGGTTCATGAGCTTATCTTGGAGTTTTATAGTACATTTAGGTTTGGTCAGGCCATACTTGATTTGGATACGCTTGGGGCTTTACAGTTTTAGTTAGGGGGAGCTAGGAGGCGTATAAGCTAGAGAGAGTTTATTTTAGCCTTGGGACTACACACTAATGAGGAGATGCAGACTGCTAGGTTTTGGTGCTTACTAGGCCAGAGGGCGAACAACATATCCCCCGACAAGGGGGATCTGAGGGATTATTGGATAGGGATCTCATATGCTAGAGATTTCCTTGGCACAGCCCCGTCTTACACTGCGATTCGGGATCCTGTTCTTAGGCTATGTCATAGGTTGATTGCTTGTAGTATTGCTAGGAGGAGTCAAGCACCTGAGAAGGTGACCGTGACTGATTTATTCTACTTGAGAGGGATGGACGTTGACTCGGTCAATGTTCCTTATTTGTTGGCCAGATACTTGAGGTTATTTTCTACTGAGGGAATAGCAGGCTTATATTTCTAGTGGACAGTTTGTGGCTTGATTGGTTGAGCATTTTGGACTCCTGACTGCGAAGATACTTAGAGGATTAACAATTATTGCCCCTGAGCTTCATCATTGATATGATTGAGTTGGTTAGACTACAGATTTGTGTGCAGTTAGATGATACTTGGGTTGGTAGCCATGACTCAAAGAGGCAGCCCGATGCTGCGGCTGAGCCCCTGCAGTCGCTGAAGGATGCTCCTTTTGCTAATGAGGGTGACCACTAATTCCGCAGCCCCCCCCCCCCCCCCCCCCCGCCCCCCCAACCCAAGGGGTGTGACTTCACAGGGGGGGGGGGGGGGGGGGGGGGGGGGGGGGCATATGTAGCCATCCCTTCAGCACCACCACCACACCTCCTCCAGCTTTTTTTTTTGTTGCCAAGACCATCCACAGATGGCCATATTAGAGAGGGACCGTGCACAAGATTCGTGGAGCATTGACTGGCAGCTCAGGATTTGACGCGATGCTCATGATTATTTTCCAGATTCAGTTCATGGTTGTCCACTGGCCAGACGGAGATGGAACAGGGCATGAGTTACCTACTAACCATATTCCTCATACCCATGTTACAATAACGAGAGGCGCGTCAGACGCAAGACAGATGAGAAGCAGCACTTCGCACACAGCAGGACCCGCAGCAGCCAGACCCATGATTCCTCATAAATCCCCCCCCCTTATCTTTTTGTCTATAATCTATACATTTTAGATTATTCATGTCCTGATTACTAACTATTAAACAGGGTCTTATATTTTTACGTATTATCAATGATATGGACGTTGGTTTGAATTGATTAGAATCAAGCCCTGTGCATAAGTTCAAGAAACCGATAGTTTTCATGAATATTTATGAAAACCAAGCAGGAATATTCACACTAGATGCAAGAATGGCACGAAAAAAATTTTAAATTTTTGGAAGCTGAAGAAAATCTAACTTAAAGACTTCGTTGAAAAGAAAAGTGCTTGCTGGGAGACAACCCGAATTGTTTTTAATTTATTTTATCGTGTCTGTCTTCCTAACATACGGCTATCCGCTCCATACCATACGGCTATTAAAGTTGTCTGGACGTTATCAGCTTTATTTTTTATTTGGCACTTAAAAAACATTATATTGTCCGATCTGGAATACGGCGTATGCACTAACCTGATCGTCGTATCCACCAGACTGACCCATCAAATATTTTGGTTAGATAGTATTATAAATTAACTGTAGGTACCAAGATAGGAATGCACATGTTTTTCTTATATTCTATACAGGACCTCGTGAAAGAAATATCGACGAAGTTGGTGGAATGCATATTTTCTGGAATTCTATGTGTGTGCTGTTTGTGCTAGGATTCAGACGCTTTTTCAGCACATAATCTTGCTCATAAATGCAACTTGGAGAATCTACCGAGCAAATATCAGGGGAGTTTCTCATTCTAATTCTTTTTAAATTCCCGTATTTAATGTTTTATATATACGAGGACGTTGTATAATTCAAGTGGGGGGTGGAATTAGAATATTTACTTGTCTTATTTTTCACAGTAAAATGCTTAACTTATGCTCAAATTTAAAAAAAATTCAAGCATACTTTTGTGAAATTACATGATATATAACCCGCACACAATAACCCTTGTTAAATATTGTAAGGATTTAGCCTTTCCGTTTCCAAATGTTTACCTAAATTCCACAAAAATATAAGTGTGTCGGTGATGTTGTAGACTTTAGAACTTGTCTTGGTATATCTATTCGAGACCACAATAATGAGTATTATGGATTTAATTGGAGTAACTTGTTTAAATTGGTAAATTTTAGGATTACACCCAAATCGCCTTTACATGTTGCTTATTAATTAACTACACCGGTTAGTTAACCTCCCGTTTAAACCCTTTTCCACTCTCATCTTTAGAGTGAAGATCCACTAGAAAAACACTAGAGCCAATTCCTTTAGAATTACACCACAATTTTGTTTCGTTACACCCTTACACCTTAACCTACCCTGTTAGATTAAGTTTTAATTTACAGTTGCTAGTTGCTTAAAGTGTAAAGTTTGTATTTCTCGAGTCTTGTGTCATTTTCTATCTTTGGTGCGGTTAAAAATTTGCACATTGCAAATGGGAATGTATATTAGTAGTCAAAACTCATGTGATTTTACTGCCGTCACAATTAATGGTGAATCCGAAGAACGAAGGAACTATCGAAGAAATTATCCGAAATTATTATGATTGTGAAGATGGTGAAACTACACCGAGATTTAAATGTTAGCAAAAAAATCAAAAAAATGAGAAAAATACAAAAAGAGTGAGAAAGAAAGTTTGAAGATAATCATTTCGCAACTACCGAAGGAATTACACGAAGGATCGATTATTCGTTGATACGTCTAAAAAATCAACGATGTAGAGTATTGTAAAAAGTGGAAGATATCTCACTTGGCCTTGAAGAGTATGTGAAGTTTTGGATGATTGGGAGAGATGACCGTTACAGGAACCCCAACTTAAGGTTGTTGTTTTTTAACGTAATCATCAAACGTTTAAACTAGGTGAGTCTTAATATGGTAACGGTCGAGGGAAAAAAGTGTCTAGCAACTTGTATCTTAGTCTTAATCTATTTGTTTCTTGATTTTTATTTAACAACAATTTACTTCCCTCTCACCTAATGATTAGCCGCTGGTTTTACGCGAATGAGGACTTGTTCGAGCGTGCATGTCTATTCCGTCATTACGGCCATGTATGCATGTCTTAGCTGCCTCGTTGGTTTATGACTTTTGGTGAAAGTTAGAAGGTTCCTACCCTATATCATTCTTCATCCTAACTGTTGGTTAAATTCGAATGAGGATGTGATCGAACACCCATGTCATTCCGACGTTACGGCCATATATGTGAGCTTCACTTGCCTTGTTGTATGGTACTTCTGGTGAAAAGATTGAAGAAAGATCAACTGTAACGCCTTTCCATACAAATACCCATATTTACCCATTAAAAACTTGTTACTCTATGGCTTAGTGGTGGAGATGTGTATCCTTGCAGCATATAGATAGGATACTCGTCATGACCGATCAATTAAGCAATTATGTTACATTGTTACCACATAGTTAGTTGATGATTTGAGGTGTTTTCATCTTCCTATTTCATGAGGTGTTTGGTTTGTGTACTTGTAAAAATTGATCGAATAAGTGCTTAACAAAAAATATCCTTAGAGATACATTTTTTAAAACTACGAAAGGCACTTGAGACAAGTAGGATTCAAGTGAGGAGATATTTGAATGTCAATGTATTTTGGGACCTCTCTTTTGTAAAACTCTGATATATTATTGAATAATAACTAAATTTTCCAAAACGTCTCTTTTGAATCATTTTCTATGATTATGATTGTTGATTCATGAAGTAATACCCTAAATTAGCTTCCGCTGCTATATGTCAGATAAGGGGGTGTTACAGATTACTATTCTGAAGACCAATACGCCGTATCCATCAAGGAAGATACGGCGTATCTGTGCCTGCACTCACCAAAGACCACAGAGGAATAAAGTTCAATACGCCGTATCTAGAGAGACTCAATACGCCGTATTCAAGATATAGTATGTGAATATTCTGGAAGATATCAAGCGTGGTCCCTACTCTAAGAAATCCCCAATACGCCGTATCCAATACTTGGATACGCCATATCGAACCGACTTCCAGACCTTATAAATAGAAAACTCAAAAACGAGTTTTAAGTGTGCTAAATCATATTCTCGATACCTAAACCATAAAAGTCGATTTTCAGAGGAGAAAAAGAGCAGAAGAGGTCAAGCAACGTTATCAATTCCATAGGAGACATCGTGTAATTCCATATACTTTAGTAATCGTTCAGTTTTTGGTATCATTCGTTAACTCGGTTAGTTTACCTTGGCTAAATAATTACTCTTGTATTTATTATGACATTTGAAGGCTAATACCTTCGGGTATTAGCCATTATTATGAAGATCTGAATGTTTGGTATTTGTTTATCTTGATTTCTTGATTTATCGTTGAATGCTTGTTTATGTTTATCAATTTATACTTGTTTACGCGCTTTTGTATGCGACCTATCATTCAACTGGATCTAGTGACATGGACCAAGTAGATCTAGAGTCCAGGATAGCTCTCCATATAGTAATTTATACATCTAGAATCATAGGATCACAAATATTATCCTTCTAAGTCTGTGTCTAGGATACGCTTCGGGCTTAACTAGTTAATTGGATATTGCCAATGGTTTATTGATCGTGTTGACTAGCAGGTGACCTAGATAATTCAACAAGTAACGTTCTGATTCCATTGGATAGTTAGACAAGTGGACTACTAGTGTATAAATTGCCATTAAGCGGTAAGTGGGTAAAGTCTCTATGAGCTAGGGTTTAACAAGATCACCATTGCTTTAATCCCTAAGATAGATTATAATCAGCAAATAATGATGCTTTATGCGGATGCTTTAATTGTGACAGAATTAATGTGTCTAGGTCTTAGGATGATGTAATGGCTAAGTCTTAATAATGATATGCCTCTTCGAGAGAAGAAATCGTTGCACTTAATAAACAAACCAATATTCTAATCGGATTAATAATGGTTAATACAATTTTCTTATATTTGGCTCGACCGCTCTTTTATCTTTTGTTTATTAGCTTGCGTGGGTTAAAGTGCCTTGAATTGATTGTAGTCACCAACCAAACCGTGCCAGTCTCTCAGGCTGAAAACCCCTTTTTTCCCGTTAGAATTAGGATTTAGACTGACATAGGTTTAGAATATAATAGAATTAACATAGATTAGATAACCAAGATATTAATTAAATTGATAGATTTAACCTCGCTTCAAGTGTTCGACACCCTACTTACCACGAAAAACTTACTATCGATTCAGGTACCATGCCCCCCCCCCACCCCGTTAAAGTGTTGTTTTTGGTTTAGTCGGCAAAATATAAATTTAAAACTTGAATCAATAAAATATACACCACACAACGACACATCATGTATATATTTTAAAGTTTATGTATATATATCACTTGTGATATTACACATAGTGGTTTGAGGTTTAGGTTTTTGGTATAGGGTAGTGGTCAGGAGTTTAAGGTTTTTGGTATATATTTTAAAGTTTATGTATATATCACTTGTGATATTATACCTAGTGGTTAGGGGTTTAGAGTTTTTGGTATAGGGTTTAATGGTTGAGGTTTAGAGTTTTTGGTATAGGGATTAGTGGTTAGGGAGGGGGTTTAGGGTTATTGGCATATGGTTTAGTGGTTAGGGGTTTAGGGTTTTTGTATAGGGTTTAATGGTTAGGTGTTAGTTTTTTGGTATAGGGTTTAGTGGTTCAGGGTTTAGGTTTTTGGTATAAGGTTTAAATATCACTTGTGATATTATACCTAGTGGTTAGAGGTTTAGGTTTTTTGGTATAGGGTTTAGGATTTTTAGTATAGGGTTTAGGGTTTTTGGTATAGATTTTAAAGTTTATGTATATATCACTTGTGATATTATACCTAGTGGTTAGTTATTATACCTAGTGGTTAGGAATTTAAGTTTTTTGATATAGGGATTAATAGTTAGTGGTTTAGGATTTTTGGTATATATTTTAAAGTTAATGTATATATCAGTTGTGATATTATACCTAGTGGTTAGGGATTTAGGGTTTAATGGTTAGGGGTTTAGGGTTTTTGGTATATATTTTAAAGTTTTATGTATATTTAATTTACGATATTATACCTAGTGGTTCAGGGTTTAGGGTTTAGTGGTTAGGGGTTTAGGGTTTTTGGTATAGGTTTTAGTGGTTATGGAGGAGGTTTAGGGTTTATGGTATAAGGTTTAGTGGTTAGGTAGGGTTTGATAACGCCTAAATTATACAGGTTTTTGGTGGCGTTATTTATACATATTTTATCATTTCTCGTGAACTTTTGATACTTAATAGCACGAAATGCTTGCAGGTTTACTTGAAGACATCCCGGGCTCAAATTAAACAAAGATCAAGTACTTATACACTTTGGAAATCAAGATACAAGAAAAATATAAAGTCCTAAGCTAAAAATTGCAATTGTGCGCCACACTTACCCTATGTGCGCCACACCTCTCCTCAAAGTCAAAGAATTAAAGACACAGTCAAAATAGTGCATTAACTCCTTAAGTAAGCCGCATAAATTTCTTTATGCGCCACACTTCCCATCTGGCTACAAAAATTAAATGAAGTCATAAATACTGGCGCATTAACACCCTATGTGCGCCGCACTTATAAAATTGTGCGCCGCACTTTCACCACAAAATCAGCCTATAAATAAGAGACGAATTTTCACCACAAATCATCCCTTCATACTCATTTCCCTCATATCACACACACTCTCTCTCACCCTTATGATATCCAAATCCTTTTCCAACCTTTTCCCAAGCATAAACACCATACCTTTTGAAGATTCAAGATTAAACAACCAAGAACGAAGAAGAACATCATCTTAGTTTATTGAAATAATGAAGTTTCTTGTTGAATCAAGATATGTTAAGAACTACATAGCCATGAGAGGGTAATTCTATCATGACTACTCGGTGAAGTTATGATGATGAGTAAGTGTTTGGTATGATTGTGAATTCATTAATCTCAATCTTATGTTGCACCACTATTTTATCTTATCTTGTCGGTTTTGCTTATCAACTTAGATTATATAATCATATCGGTATAGGTCGAAAGACCCGTTATGATCTATATGGTTTTAAAGATTTATCTATGGTCTTTATCGTTTGTGTCGAGAAATCTACTTTCGTAAATTGATAAACAAAATAAGCTTTGATATAATAAGTAACTAGATCATTTGAGTGACACATATGGTCTAGCCAACTAAATATAAGTCTTAAGTTAATTAAATTAATTTGTGAAAATGTTATATGACGAGAAATCCTTTTTATTAGTTAAGGTTCCATCTTGGAGTTCTTAATCATTACCACTACTTATAAATTATTCTCAACTATCCGAGTAGTCATCTTTATTATCACTGGTAAAACAAAAGTTATTTTTAAAATTGTTAAAGTCTATTTTTCTTCTGATTATTTGAACACTACTCAAATCCCTGTGGACGACCTGGTCTTACCTAAAAAATATTATACTATATACGTGGGTTATACTTTTACCCGTGTGTTTCCCTATAATAAAATTGGTATTTTCAGTCATTATAAATTTAAAGCTTTTGAAACACATCATAGTTTTTGGCTCCGTTGCTGGGGATTTCTAAGCTGTTTTGTAGTTAACTCTGTAAAATTATTTTAAATCCCCTTTTTTTCAAAAATCGCCATACAGTTTTCTGGCAAACTGACCTAAAAAAATATCTCATTTGGATGCATACACGTGCTTCCAATTCTGAACTTGTTGAACCGTTACATGAACCTAAACGTACTCTGAGTCGAAGACTTCTCTACGAAATAGAAGAGTTCCATTCGATCAAAGAAACAATCCACCTCAACACCCGAGAATTATCTATCCGCAAATTCTCAACATCAATTACTTCCATCACTTTCTTTATATTCTTCGAAATTACGATCCAATGGATGATGAACCCTTATACGGATGTCGACCGTGTTGTCACTCTGACTCCCAGTTCTGTGATCACTATTCCTGAACCGCAAATGAATTTGCCATTAAAGGTAACCACTTGACTCTCATCAAAGGAAACCAATTTGATGGTAGAACCAAAACCGATCCTTATAAACACATTCATGAATTCCTTCCGAATCTGCGAATGTTTAAATACAGATAGAATACAAAAATGAAGTTGTCGCTAAATTGATGTTTCCCCTATCACTCATTGGAGAAGCAAAAAACATGGTTGGACGAACTCAACGAAGGAACTATCAAAACGTGGGATGAACTTTGAACTGCTTTCATTAGCCGATTCTTTCCCCCAGGATATTATCGGGAATCGGGCTCGATAGTTAATCTAATATTGTATATGTTTCGGGTTTAATCCCAAGCAAAACCCGAGCCCGGGTCCTAGTTAAATATCCCGCGCGTCACTTTTAAGTGTCGGGGTATATAAGGAACTTTTCCACTTGGAAAAGTAAGTTGTTCAAAATATCAAATAATATCTTTTCACTTTCTCTCTCAATTCTCTCTCTAGTTTCTCTCTCTAGAACAACTCTCTCTTTCTCCTTTCTAGTTTTGATTTCGTGATCGATTGTATGAAGTGAAGTGTTAATGGGATCCTACAACTTTGCCTTTTGTCTTTATAAAAACAAACAAAAAACTCAGTATGTACTGAGTTATCAGCCTTTTTTCATAAGCCGTTTTCATAGCTTATTTTAGTTTCAAACTGCTTATTCTTTACTGATTCTTGTAGTTTAATGTATAAGCTTGATGGTCCTTTTGGTCATTAAGCCATAAGGATAGCTTAACTAGTATAAAAAGAAGCTCAAAAAGTGCCCTATAGGCTGTTTGGTTCTTAGTTTTGTCCAAAAAGCTTATTTGCTTTTTTGAGCGTATGGCTTATTAGATTTTCTTAATTTGTGTTTAGATGTTCTTATTAGGTTAGGAAAAAGCTGCTTGTAGCTTATTTGACTTTAGTTTAAGCTTTTAGAAGCTTATTTGCAAATTTGAGTTTAGCACTAATGTTTTTAAGCTCTTAAATGCAATCTGTCTTTTATGCCTTTTCATGCTTTTTAGCTTAGTTGTTTTAGCTTATTTCTAGGTTTAGTTGCTTAATAGGTATAGCTTAATATCTCTTTTAGCTTATTTGATTCTTTCCTTAGCTTATTTAGTCTTAAAACATCAAACATTTAGCCTTTTAGCTTTTTTTTAGCTTTTAAGTAAACTGTCACCTTAAACAGCTTATTTCAGGCTTATTTTAGGTTTCTAAAAAAGGTTGTTTCATTAAAGTTGTTTGTTTACAACTTATTTATAAGCTGGTAAAAGTTTTAAAAAAACATGGGAATTAGGGAAGTTTAGGGTGAGCTAGGCTCGAACCCCTGACCTCTACCTAACTCAACCAAGTTTTAACACACACCCCCACTACCACTTGCCCTTGGGTCTTTTCCAATTACACTTTGTCATATTTATTATTTAAGGTCATTTAGTCCAATTAGCTTAACAGCTTATTATAGCTCATTTCCAGCTTATTTCAATAAGCTGGTTAAGCCATTTTATTTTTCCTAGGATCTAAACTGTTAAAAAGACTTTTCATAATTTTTTCAGAATTTTCCCATTTAGTTTAGTATTTTTAATTATTTTTTTAGATGAAATTAGTTTTTAATTCATAATAAATAAAATAAAAATCAAAAAAATATTATTCTTTTTTCTAAAATTTTCTTTTATCATTTAGGACGTTTAAAAAATAAATTTGCAATTGTAGGGTTAAAATTTGATAAATTAGGTTTTAAGGTCGCATTTTTACGTTCCGTTAACGTTTTTAAACTCGTTCTTGCTTTCGTTTTAGATTTAGGTTGCCCTTTACTTGTTTTTCCCGTAGAATTAGAAAACCCAATCAAAATCTTGATCATTCAAACACGCGATCACGAACTTAACCTTGATTTTCAATTCACGCCTCGTAGGGAAACGACCCGGGAAGGTTTTTTTTGGGTTTTGCTTTGGTTAAGAGTAAATATCTTTTAAAAATCCTTACGGAATACTTACTCTCTCCTTTTATTTGATATTTAGTTATATATATATATATATATATATATATCAAAATATATATAAAAATAAATATGAATATATATAAGTATAAAAAATAAATATATATATATATAATATATATATATATTAGAGTATATTATGGGGTTTTCTAACGATGTGCCCCAGGGGCACGTGTTAAGTGTGGGGACACAGGCTTGTTGACACACCTGATAGGTCACAGTATATAGATATTAATCATTAACAGGCCCCACAAATAACTGCTGGCCAATTCAGAGCTGAAGACCACACATCCTGATAGTCCCCACCTTTAACATGTGCCTCTGGGGGGCACATGTTAGAAAAAACCTATATATATATATATATATATATATATTACTTATATATTATATATAGCTAAAATACGAATCAGCAGGGCTTGAAGTCGACAAAGCAAAAATCAACGTGATCTCAAAACTTTCACCCCCTACTAACATCAAAGGTGTTAGAAGCTTTTTTGGACATGCCGGTTTTTACCAAAGATTTATCAAAAATTGCCCGACCTATAACTAAGTTGCTTGAAAAAGATACTCCGTTCGAATTCAATGATGAATGTAAAAAAGCATTCGAATTATTAAAAGGGAAACTCACATGTGCTCTTGTGATAGTAAGCCCAAACTGCAATCTTCCGTTTGAACTTATGTTTGATGCAAGTGATTTCGCAGTCGGAGATGTCTTAGGTCAAAAAGATAGTAAAAACTTTCACCCAATCTACTTCGCAAGCAAAACTCTCAATCCAGCTCAACAAAAATACACCGTAACCGAAAAAGAACTTATAGCTGTAGTTTTTGCATTCGACAATTTAGATCCTATCTTATATTATCAAAAACTATTGTTCACACTGATCACTCAGCTCTTAAACATCTGTTTAAAAACAAGACGCAAAACCACGTCTTATTCGATGGATCCTACTCCTACAAGAATTTGATATAGAAATCAAAGATAAAAAAGGTACATAAAATGTTGTTGCCGGGGAAACTCACATGTGCTCTTGTGATAGTAAGCCCAAACTGCAATCTTCCGTTTGAACTTA
Source organism: Tanacetum coccineum (assembly GCA_026074375.1). NCBI lineage: Eukaryota > Viridiplantae > Streptophyta > Magnoliopsida > Asterales > Asteraceae > Tanacetum > Tanacetum coccineum. The sequence continues at coordinate 15,608 of BQNB010016005.1, forward strand.
TGTTTGATGCAAGTGATTTCGCAGTCGGAGATGTCTTAGGTCAAAAAGATAGTAAAAACTTTCACCCAATCTACTTCGCAAGCAAAACTCTCAATCCAGCTCAACAAAGGGAAAATACGAATCAGCAGGGCTTGAAGTCGACAAAGCAAAAATCAACGTGATCTCAAAACTTTCACCCCCTACTAACATCAAAGGTGTTAGAAGCTTTTTTGGACATGCCGGTTTTTACCAAAGATTTATCAAAAATTGCCCGACCTATAACTAAGTTGCTTGAAAAAGATACTCCGTTCGAATTCAATGATGAATGTAAAAAAGCATTCGAATTATTAAAAGGGAAACTCACATGTGCTCTTGTGATAGTAAGCCCAAACTGCAATCTTCCGTTTGAACTTATGTTTGATGCAAGTGATTTCGCAGTCGGAGATGTATTAGGTCAAAAAGATAGTAAAAACTTTCACCCAATCTACTTCGCAAGCAAAACTCTCAATCCAGCTCAACAAAAATACACCGTAACCGAAAAAGAACTTATAGCTGTAGTTTTTGCATTCGACAATTTAGATCCTATCTTATATTATCAAAAACTATTGTTCACACTGATCACTCAGCTCTTAAACATCTGTTTAAAAACAAGACGCAAAACCACGTCTTATTCGATGGATTCTACTCCTAAAAGAATTCGATATAGAGATTAAAGATAAAAAAGGTACAAAAAATGTTGTTGCCGATCACTTATCTAGGATAGACAATAACGAGTCAAGTGATGATAGTGAATTTAATCACAACTTTCCTGGAGAAACCCTTATGGAAATTAACACCAGAAATGAACCATGGTTCGCAGACTTTGCAAACTATTTAGTGGGTGATATTATACCAAAAGGAATGACGTACCAATAAAAGAAAAAATTCTTCTCTGGCCTCAAACACTACTTTTGGGAAGAACCCTATCTTTTCAAAGTATGCTCTGATGGGATGATCAGACGTTGTGTATCTGGACCAGAAACCGAACCATTTTAGATCAATATCACCACAGACCAACCGGTAGACATTATGGACCGAACATAACCGCTAAAAAGGTCCTAGATTCAGGATTTTACTGGCCGACAATCATAAAGGAAGTCCATACTCTATTTTGCCTTTGCAAAGCATGCCAAAAGATGGGAAATATATCAAAACGTGATGAGATGCCCTTAAATAACATTCAAGTGTGTGAAATTTTTGATATTTGGGGTATCGACTTTATGGGACCATTCCCAAAATCACATTAGTTTGAATACATTCTTGATGCTGTAGATTATGTATCTAAATGGGCCAAAGCTTAAGCTTTACCAACTAATGATGCCCGAGTTGTTATCACTTTTCTTAAGAAACTATTATGCTGATTCGGAATGCCCAAAGCTCTAATAAGCAACCGAGGTACTCACTTTTGTAACAAGGTAATGGAAAAGACTATGAAAAGATATGGAGTTAATCACCGTTTCTCTACATCATACCACCCTTAATCAAGTGGTCAAGTTGAAAACACGAACAGAGCCCTTAAAATAATTCTTGAAAAGACTGTTAAAGACAATCCTGCTATTTGGTCAAGAAAACTTTATGATGCTCTATGGGATTTTCACACTGCTTACAAAACACCTACCGGTACCACACCATACAAACTCATATATGGAAAAATTTGTCACCTGCCATTTGAAATTAAATACCGTGCATACTTGGCACTTAAGAATTGCAATCCTGGTCTCATCGTTGCTGGTGAGAAAAGAATGTTTTAGTTACACGAATTAGACGAACTTAAACATCAAGCCTATGAAAACTCTCGACTGTACAAGGCAAGAACCAAAGTCTGGCATGATAGAAAACTAAGAATGAGAAAAGAATTCAAATATGGAAACAAGGTTCTGCTTTTTCATTCAAAGTATAAATTCAAACAGCCGAAACTCCGATCTCTTTGGTTAGGACCATACGTAGTAAAACATCAATATCCATCCGGATATGTTGAACTATATGCAAAAGATGGAAAATTCCTTCTTTCCGAAAGAATGAACTCCATAAGCAGGAGTCTAGCTGACGACTCTCTTAAAAATTAAGCGCTTCTTGAGAGGCAACCCGTTCTTTACTTAAGTGTGGAGGAGTCCCTCCTCCATACAACTCTCTCGCAGCTATATATCTCTATGCCTCGGGAAGTACCGTTTTTGTTAGAAACACAATTTCACAGTCTAACAAGTGAAGCTCGGTCTTGAAGAAAATTGGCGTTTCATAGTTCGTTAGTTAGTTAATTAATTGTAATGTTTTAATGATGTAAACGGGCCAAGATGCAAAAAGCCCAGATAAAGCCCACAAAGGCCTCCTAGGCCAATCCCCTTTAGAGTATAAATACTTTATGTTTTTCTCATTCTAGTAAATGCTAGTCATATTATTGTTAGGGTTTTATCCACCAAAAAGTTTCTTTTAACATCAATAAAGTCTTTATTCCGCCTCATGATTCTACACATCAATTAGTTAAGGTTTGTATGAATGATCAAGGAACCTACAATTGGTTATCAAGAGCCTTCAAGATTGTTGAATTTGATTTGGTTTGTGATTCCTATTTTTATTCGGAAAATAAAAAAACAAGAGGGATCAATTTTGTTTGTGTGTTTGCTTTCATCCTTGACTCATTAATAGGTTATGTTTCTATCTCATATATAATAACCATCTCGATAGCAATCAAGGATCGGCTAATTTTAGCCTACGTGGGTACGTGTTTTTATCTTTGTTGTTGAAAAAAAAAAAAATTAAATCGAACGAGCCTTAATACATCTATCTAATTTCGACTTAATTTTTTTTTGATCTCATCGAAAGTTTTTTTTAGAAAAATTTTGGCTTATTTTTACAAAAATAAATTTCGGCTTATTTTATTTAAAATAAAAAAAATAGAGTTTAGGCATATTTTTTTTTTTTAAGTTAGAGATCTATATTTTTGGGAAGAAAATATTTGTTTTCTAAAATCAAGGGATTTGATTTTATCCTAGTGGAGGTTAATTTTGGGAAGTAAATAATTGGTTCCTAAAGTCAAGGGATATAATCTTTTAAAATTTCTGGAAATTATATACTGTTATTCTTTTCTTTCCTCCTACACAAGATCAATTCATATTGTTTATACTTTTCTTATGATTTTGTAAAATCCCTGAGAAAGATACGATTTTTTTTCTCGGTTTTAATCAAAGATTTGTAAAATCCCGTGAACAGTAATTGACTTCAACCAGACACAAATCAAACAAAAACAACACCATACACCCAAATCAAACAAATCAACAATCACTTGCGATCCGTTCATTCATACTTAAATTAAAATGTCAACTGATAAAGAATCAAGTGCAGCGGGAACGGACAATCATCCACCTATGTTGGTTGAGAGTGACTACGATTCTTGGAAAATTCGTATTCATAGGTACATTCGAGGAAAACCTCTGAGGCAAACTTACTGGAACTCACTCAAAAGGACCTTCCCACACCCTTATGGTTAATGATGCTCAACTAAGGTCAGACATGATTGAATCATGCCAAGAATGAAACTTGATTCAGAGATTACACCTGAAGAAACCAACCGTGGAGAATGGCTGTTACACAGGCGAATCATTCTCAGTCAAGGTCACCCACGTCCAAAAATTTTTTCAACCATCCTGAATCAGACAAACACTGCAAATAGATTTGGGGATATGTAGTGTGAGATGCTTATGCAAGGTTTAAGGAAAAAAAAAAAAAAAAAAGAGTTAAAAAAAAAAAAAAAAAAAAAAAAAAAAAAAAAAAAAAATACTTTACAGCAAAGAAGGAAGACCTATTTATGAGTTTGAACGATTTTGTGCCATAGGAAACAACCAATTCCGTGACTATTTGGTACTGTTTCCACGAACAAGCTGGTAATGATATTGAAGATTACAACATGTGAAATTCCCCACTCATCAGCTGAACACCAAGTTTGTCAACAACCTTCCGTCTTACTGGGGTAAATATGTGACTAATGTGAAGCAGAACATGGACATTTCAACAACGAACTATGTTCACATTTATACCCACCTGAAAGCCTATGAGCCTCATGCCACAAGGACTCTCAAGAAACAAGAGCAGTCTTCAAGTATCATTGATCCATTGGCTTATATGGCTCAAGCAACACCAACCACATCTCTTCCACCACTCTCTACCTCACAACCACAACCACTCTAGCGAAGAGGGAGTGTCTCTAAATGACGCAAATGATTGGCCCACTAAGACACAGATAGCAAAATCTTTAAGTGGTTTCCAGAAGCAGTTTCCTCCTACCAATTAACCAGCTCAGGTCATCCTCCCAACTCGAGGACACATGCTACGGTGCATAACGGCCAAATTGTTACTGAAGCCGTTCGGAGAAGAGCTCCAGGGAATGTTGGAAACATAGGATCGAGAGGCAATCAAAGTTATGGTAATGTGACTACTGCGACAGGGAAGAAGGTGATATGTTGGAGAAGGGCATGTGTCTAGGCAGTGTAAGGAGAAAAAGAGAGTAAAAGACTCTCAGTACTTCAAGGACAAGATGCTGTTAATGGAAGCTAAGGAGAAAGGAACAGTTTTAGATGCTGAAGCCGAAGCATTCCTTGCTGATGTAGAATGTACAGCTCCTTATGATCAGCCACTGGCTATTACGACTACCAACATGTTCGAAGTAAGCCATGAGGACGCGTACGATTCTGACGTAGATGAAGGACCTCATGCAGCAGCAGCTTTCATGGCTAACTTGTCATCCACAAGTGGAACCAATGGTGCAACCACCAGTCAAGTCAATGAGGTACACACTGATGCTAATCAAATCTTTGATAATGTGAATCATCTGTTGACACATGAGATGCACCAGGAAGAACACCTAGACTCCGATGTTGAGTCGGATATTGATGACAATACGATTCCGTATCATCAGTACCAACTTGACAGCGAAGTTCAAGATGTTCCAACTGAGGTATCTTCTGCGCCACCCGGTGAGATATCCATGATTACCATCTTAGATGACTTAAGAACCCAGTTAGACGGACACCTTAAGGTTAATCAGGAACAATGCCTGGTTAATGACTCCTTAAGAGCTGAGCTTGCAAAATGTAAGCTAGAAATTGTTCGTCTAGATACCCAACAGGTTAAACTTGACCTAGAACGCCAAGTTAGACAGGAACAAAACCTAGTGACTCAGCGTAACGAAAGAAACGCTGAACTTGAGCAAGAGAAAGTGATGCTAAAAACACACCTAAAAAGTAAAGATGTTTCAATTGAATTTTTGAAATCTGAAAATCAAAAGGTGTTAACTGACAAAAAGAAACTTGAGGATAAATACCTCGATGAAATAGTATGTTTAAAAAGTGCAAACAAAGTTGCAACTGATCTTTTACAAAAGTTTCAAATGCCAACTCATACTATTCCAATGCTTTCAAAGAAACCAAAAATTGCATCACAGGACTTGCACAAGGATATTCTAGGTCGCAGTAACCCACGATATGGGAAAAAGGCTCCCGTTATTAATGCTAGTAATGCGTGGGATACTGATGAAACATTAGCCAGTGCTGAAGTCAGTATGGCTAAAATGAAAGGAAAACCAGGGCACGTTAGACCCGAAAGTGGCTTCTATGAGAAGCTAGATGCCCTCAAGTTCGTTCCTCAGCAGGAACTATCTCGAGAACAGGTGTATTGGCTTCCTGCCAACAAAATTGCTAGTCAAGCTAGTACCCCAGCCACACCTGTTACTCCTTATGTGCCTAATAGTCCGCCTCCTAGTCAAGTTTCTAGCTACCCTTCCACATAAGGCTATTATATTCCCAATTTTGATGCAATCTAAAGAAAGAACACCAGTCACACCTTTATATTGTCATTCCCCCGTGTTATGAATACGCGAAAGAGTTTGCTTTGCAACAAGTTGTACCTTTTCTTGATTATTTCAAGAAACATGTACAAACTGCTGATGACACAATTGTCAAGGAAGTAGCAGAATTTAAGGAGATTCACTATGCGTTAGAGGATGAATATGAACGTTGTGTGCTTGATAATAAAAACCTGATAATAGAGAAGAAAAATCTTTTAATCAAAAATGACAGCTTAATTGCTGAATGTTTAGAAAGAGATATTTGCTCTATTGTGCTTTTTTTCTCTGTTGCGCTGTTACCCCAGTTTCAAATTGATCTGTGATAATCTTAGATTAGACTGTGATAGGGAATCATACAATAAGGTTCCTGAACTTGAAGCTGAGATTTCAAAACAGAAATGGCTAATTACTGAATCTGAAAAACGTTTTGCCTTTCTCGAACAGAATTATGTTAGCTTACAACTTAAATTTCAGAATTATAAACAGTGCAGTGACACGTCAAGTGCATCAAATGCCATTTTTGAAATAAATAAGTTAAGAAATCAGCTTCAAGGGAAAGATGCCACGATCAGGAATTTAGATGCTCAGATCAACATCATGAAGGTGTTGAATGTAGGTTCCACTGAAGGTAGTTGTGACCAACAGGCCTTAGACACTGACAGAATTCAGTTGCAAGATACGATTACCTCCCTTAGGATTCAGCTAGATGGCCTTAAGGTAGAAAATGTGAGTCTGAAAAAATGGTATGATGAACTGTCAAAGGCGAATACTCACTCACGTACTGCGTACATTAATAAGCTTAGTGCCTTAACTGCCGAACATAAAAAGCTGCAAGCCCAAGTGACTGGTAAAACGAGTAGTGGACCTTCAAATTCTGAGACACCCAAAGTGCTTGCTCCTGGGATGTACAACTTAGGTTCTAAGTATATTCCACCTCCCAAACGTGCTAACTGGGTCAAATCAACCCCGTTACCTAAGAAGAAGCAAGTAACTTTTGATGAACCTCCCAGACCTTCACTCAAACCAACTCAAAAACCAGTAGTGCATCATAATAAGCAAACTAACGTGTGTGTGGCTCTGTCTACAGGAGTAAAACCCACTTCTGGAGCCAACAAACCTGTACCTAAGAGAGCCCCTCGGAATCATAGCTCTTTGCCGGCTAAGAGTACGAACGCGAGGAGAGTAGAAGCACACCATAGGATTTTGAATAAAAAGAATCGTGTTGATTCTAATTTGCTTGTTAAACATTCTGTTTCTGTTTCAAATTCAAACAATGATTGTGGTGCATGTAACAAATCTTTGGTTTTTTCTAATCATAATGCTTGTTTGGTTTTGTGTGATGATTCTGTGAATGTTAAACCCCACCAGACTAAGCGTATTACACACCAACCAACGAAAGAATGGAAACCCATTAAGAGAGTTGGGAAACCCATTAAGAGAGTCTGGAACCACATTAGCAAAAATGTTGCTAATACCAAGCCTCAGTGGAAGCCCACTGGCAGGCATTTCTCATTATATGAGATGCATCCTTTAACTAGGATACTGGAACCAAGTGTTGAGCCTATAGAACTTTCCCCGAGTGTTAAGTCTAGTGCGCATATAACTATGATCTCTAGGTTCCCTGATTGCAACTCTGTATCCACAGCTGGTTTTTAAAGTGAATTTCTGGTATCCCTTAATTGTTAACTAACACGGAACCCTAAAGGGCACCAATCACCCCTGAGAAATGCTGCTGTTATTGCAGTAGTACAAATAGTTTCTCTGGATATTTAGAACTCAAGAGGGATGCTCACAGGCAATATGTACCGAGATTGTGCGCAGACTTGTCAACTTGTAGAAATTCATTGGTCCATGTGAGGATTTGTGCAACGATGATTATGCAGCGATCGTGCTATGGTGATTATAAACTGGGAAGGCACTATATTTCTCGAGTCTATTATGTTGAAAGACTCAAGCAAACCTATTCTCATAGGACAGTTTTGTGATGGAGGTTTAGAAGTTGCTTTCCGACAGCATTCGTGTCACATCCGCAACTACGATATGGTGGATCTACTCAAAGGTTCACGGACAACCAACCTGTACTCTATCTTACTGAATGATATGATGTCAACATCACCATAGTTGCTTGCTTACAAAAGCCATCTCAACGAAGTCATGTTCATGGCATCGTTGGTGAATCCATCTGAATATCGGACTTTGAATGAATTGGCTCGAAATGATCTTGTCAGAGGTTTACCCATGCTGAAATATGACAAAGACCATTTGTGTCCATCTTGTCAGCTAGGTAAAAGCAAGAAAGCATCACATCCACTAAAGGCAGAAAACACCAATACTGAAGTTCTCCATACACTACATATGGACCTCTGCGGACCAATAAAGTAACGGGAAAGTAAACAACGGAAAGAAGTAGTTTGTGTGAGAGTGGATGATTACACCAATTTAGATGGAGGTAAGATTTCTTCGAACTAAAGGACGAAACTCCTTATGCGATTTGAGAAGTTTATTGGGAAGACTCAACGAGCCCTTAATGCAACTGTTCGCTTTGTCAGAACAGATAATGGAACGGAGTTTGTGAATAAGACACTCGACGGATGGTTTGAGAGTGTTGGTATTTCTCATGAAACGAGTGTACCTCGATCTACCACAACAGAACGGACGTTGTTCGAAAGACAGAACGCGCCACTCAATGGAAGTTTGCTCGTACTATGCTCATCTTTGCGAAAGCTCCACTGTTCCTATGGGCTGAAGTTGTAGCCACAGCGTGTTTATACACTTAAAGATCGATCTCTTGTACACAGAACGCTTCATGGAAAGGACCTAATATGAACTGCTTGAGGGAAAGAAAACCTAATCTACAGTGACTCTCCGAATTGTATTTGGACCCTGTGCTAACCTACCAATGACTACGTATGACGTTGGAAACTCAAGGCGAAAGCAGATATAGGTATATTTGTTTAGCTATGCACCCACCAGAATGCGCACCCGAATCTAACAACAAAAAGAACGCGCAAGATTCAGGAAACCGTTCATGTTGCCGTTCGAGGAACTTACCGCAGGATGACGTCGGTCAAACCAGTTCAGGCCTCACACCTAAACAAAATGACGTCGAATGCCAAACAACAACAGAACCGAAATTACAGCTTTACAGTCAGGACGCAGCGTTCTGAACTAGTAAAAGACCCCGAACCACCTAGTGACCCTCCTACAAAAAAACAGGTAGAAAGAATTTGTTTTTCAATGGTTTGATGATTATGAGTCATTCCACCTCCCTGCTGTTTCCGATACCTCCGGTCAACTGCCACCCGCTGCTTCAGGCAATCGAGAATGCCAAAGGTTTCACCATCCCCCAACAGTTATCACAGAAGGCGCTCCTGCAGTACAAAGCCTCTTCCTCCTCAAATTACCTCTACCCAACACAATGATTCTGAAATATGAAACCCTAAAATGCTGCAAATCAAGTTGACAGTAATGTGTTTGACACCTATACTACTCCTGAAACCGATTCAGAAGCACTCTTACAACACGGCCAATATCGACGATACTCCCAACAACCAATTACCTTCACGTGCAGAAGTTACTCAGCTCATTCACTTTGAAACCATTATTAGGTATAAAGACTGACCTGTCCACCAAGAAACAGCTAGAAACCGACGCGATGTTAGATGATATCTTCAATGATTCCTTAACTCATGTTGAACTAAAGACTTACAAGCAAGCCTTAGAGCACTCGAGCTGATTGAGGCATACAGGAAGAAATTCATGAGTTTAACGTCTAGATTTATGGATACTTGTACCCTGCCAGAAATATTCTTATCAACCCGCTCAAATGGATTATTCAAAATTAAGTTGGATGAATGAGAACGGCTTGAAGAATAAAGCACGTAGTGCGAAAGGATATCGTCAGGAAAGCTGGTAAGATTTTGAAGAATCATTTGCTCCGTTGCAGATTAGAACGATTTCAGACTCATCATTGCTCACGCAGCAGTCAGAACATGGTCAAATACCCATGGACGTGAAAACTGCTTCCTCAACGGCGAACTGAAATGAAGTTGTTCAATGTTTATCAACCTGAAGGATTTGTAAATCAGATCATCCATCGCACGTGAACATAATGAAGAAAGCTCTTTAAAGGACTCAAACAAGCTCCACGGCGTGGTTATGACCAGCTACCGATGTTTTTTGATCAACTCCGGATTTACAAAAGGCGTGGTCGTCCTACACTCTTCCACAAGAAAAGCAGGCAAACCATTTTCTACTGGTACTAAAAAAATGTAAGATGATTTATCATCTTGCCTCTACCAATCCCAAGCATGCAAATTGTTTTGCATTTGAGATGAACTCAACTTTCCAAGATTGTCGATGATGGGACAGATGTCATTCTTTTTAGGATTACAAGTTTCTCCAAATCCCAAAAGAAAAGGGGGGGGGGGGTGGGGGGCATCTTTATCAACCAATTTAAATATGCTCAGTGAAATCTTGAAAAAGTTAGGTTTAGACACATTCACACCCTTGACACTCCAATGCCGAGCGTGTCCCGATCCTTGATGAAGATAAGGAGGAAAGCTAATTGATCCTACACAGTTCCATGGTATGGTTGCTCCCTTAATGTATCTTAGTGCATCTAGACCTGACATAGTCTTTGTGTTTGTATGTTGCACGGTACCAGGCTAAGCCTACTGAAATGCTCCTTAACTGCTAAAAGTCGGATCTATTCCGATACTTAAAGGAACCATTAACATGGGTCTGTGGTATCCAAAGGACTTCGGCTTTGAACTAAAAGCTTTTGCAGATGCTGATTATGTAGGGTGTCATGACACAAGGAGAAGTACCTCTGGTTCAGCTCAATTTCTTGGACATCGGCTTGTTAGCTGGTCATCCAAAAAGCAGAAAAGTACTGCCATCTCCACTACAGAAGCTGAATACATCGCCCTATCAGGATGCTGTGCTCAAATCCTCTGGATGCGCTCTCAACTACGAGACTATGGATTTGCGTTCAACAAAATTCCGATGTATTGTGACAATCAAAGTGTTATTGCTCTATGTTGTAATAGTGTTCAACACTCGCGTTCCAAGCACATTGATATTCGTCACCACTTTATCAAAGAGCAGGTTGAAAAGAAAGTTGTTGAGTTGTATTTCGTGGAGACAAAATACCAACTGGCTGACATATTTACGAAGGCATTACCGAGAGAGCGCTTCGCGACCTGATTGCAAACTTAGTGATCGAAAGGCTGGTTCCAAGGGGATATCTGGTATTTTTTGAATGCTAAAGCATTGCATCCTTTGTATATTAGTATATATTTAAATTTTTTTTTAAATCTCTTAAATTCTTAGTGCAGTATGGCTTGCAGTTATATCAGACTGTAACCCGGTCTTAACCTAGAGATTTAGTGTACGTTTTAGTGCATTATTTCTTTACAGACAAGAAGTTGTCTAAGCCCCGAACCATTTTTTTCATAAACAACTTGTTTTATCAAACATTTTCGGGTTAACCAAATCAAGCATTAACATGGGTAATTGTTTGAGGGGGAGAATCAGTATTTCTCACAGTTGTTGCAGGTCAGTTGGACGCACTGTTGCTGATTCTATTACAGAAAGATTGAAACGAGCCGCAACCTACATCTTCAGATGGTTTGATTTATCACTCCTATCTCGGTATGTTTCAGATCTCGTTTTAATATTCACTTGATATTTGTGCTCATTTAGCTCTCCTCATACTTTGAGGGGGAGATTGATACATTTTAAGTCCATTCTAGATCAAAACCATTCACAAGTTTCATACTTTTGATCGGGGGAGAAAATGTGACTTAAACATGTATAACGGATAATTAATGATTCGATTGATTCTAAAATGCTAAGTCCTATTCATGCATGTGCTAAACATCTTTTGATTATCGAC
>BQNB010016005.1:28899-61802 GCA_026074375.1 Tanacetum coccineum
CAATAAAGTCTTTATTTTTCTGCATCTTGATTCTACACATCATTGTTAAGGTTTGTATGAATGATCATGGAACCAACAGGGGGTTTTCAGCCTGAGAGACTAGCATAGTTTGGTTGGTGACTATAATCAATTCAAGGCACTTTAACCCACGCGAGCTAATAAACAAAAGATAAAAGAGCGGTCAAGCCAAATATAAGAAAACTATATTAACCATTATTAATCCGATTAGAAAGTTGGTTTGTTTATTAAGTGCAATGATTTCTTCTCTCGAGATGGCATATCATTCTTAAGCCTTAGGCATTACATCATCCTAAGACCTAGACACATTAATTATGTCACAATTAAAGCATCTGCATAAAGCATCCTTATTTGCTGAATATAATCTATCTTAAAGATTAAAGCAATGGTGATCTTGTTAAACCCTAGCTCATAGAGACTTTACCCACTAACCGCTTAATTGTAATTTATACACTAGTAGTCCACTTGTCCAACTATCTAATGGAATGAGAACATTATTTGTTGAATTATCTAGGTCACCTGCTAGTCAACGCGATCAATAAACCATTGGCAATATCCAACTAACTAGTTAAGCCCGAAGCGTATCCTAGACACAAACTTAGAAGGACAATATTTGTGATCCTATTATTCTAGATGTATAAATTACTATATGGAGAGCTATCCAAGACTCTAGATCTACTTGGTCCGTGTCACTAGATCCAGTTGAATGATAGGTCGCATACAAAAGCGTGTAAACAAGTATAAATTGATAAACATAAACAAGCATTCAACGATAAATCAAGAAGTCAAGATAAACATATACCAAACATTTAGATCTTCATAATAATGGCTAATACCTGAAGGTATTAGCCTTCAAACGTCATCATAAATACAAGAGTAATTATTTAGCCAAGGTAGACTAACTGAGTTAACGAATTATACAAAAAACTGAACGATTACTAAAGTATATGGAATTACACGATGTCTCCTATGGAATTGATAACGTTGCTCGACCTCTTCTGCTCTTTTTCTCTTTTGAAAATTGACTTTTATGGTTTAGGTATCGAGAATATGATTTAACACACTTAAAACTCGTTTTTGAGTTTTCTATTTATAAGGTCTGGAAGTCGGTTCGATATGGCGTATCCAAGTATTAGATACGGCGTTTGGGGATTTCTAGGAGTAGGGACCACGCTTGATATCTTCTAGAATATTCATATACTATATTTTGAATACGGCGTATTGAGTCTCTCTGGATACGGCGTATTGAAGATTTCTTTTGTGGTCTCTAGTGAGTGCAGGCACGGATACGCCGTATCTTCCTTGATGGATACGGCGTATTGGTCTTCAGAATAGTAATCTTCAAAATATCTTCATTTAAGCTCCAGAATGCGCGCCTTTTGTAACTTTCACCAATTACTTCATAATTACTGCAATTCTCAAATATAATCGATTAAGTAACAATTCTTTGCAATAGTTATACAAAATGGGTTAATAACATAGGATAAATGATGCTATAAAATTAACATTATTTGATGTCATCAGTGGTATTTATTATAATTGTGTGTTCAACACTCCCTTCCTCGATATATTTAACAATTGGTGTGTTTAACAATTGGTACAATCTTGCTCAAAAAATGTCATTCTTCATAAGTGTAACAATTTTTGAAGGGGAGCTTTTAAAACCAAAAGCCTTTTAATGTATTTTGGGTATATCTCATAAATGTTAATTTTATGTATCAAAATATATTCAAGTGAAATTAAAATGTAGTATATCAAATGTCAAGTCATAATATATATTATTCACTAAGGCATTTCACTCCGTCTACAACATATTTGTAGTGACATATCATTTTTCCTTGTAATGCCAAGTTTTATAAATCTTTGGTATCCCACATATACTGTTGAAGGGGAGCAATCAGAAAAATGTTCACTAATTCATGCAATCTTGTAGAAACATTTTTCTCTCCATGTAATTTTTAAATGTCTCAAATTTTAATCAATTCGTATTTAAAATACAAAGAGATTTAATATTTAAAATAAAGGGAGAAAATGTGATTAAAATGTGATCTTTAAGACTCTAAGTGCATAACTCTTTCCTTCATGTGCGAAATCATTTTGACTATCGATGCACATGTGTAGGTAGAGCATTTCAAAAGAATGAAACTCTCAAAGTATTAAAAATGTCTTTATAAAATACTTTAATTGAATTTCAATGGTTTTACGGTTTCGATCACTATACCAAACAACCAATTAACTCACGACGTCGTTGAAGTCATAAGGCGGTTAAGGTTAGGTATAAGTCCTATGATCCAACCAGAACCGGAGGGATCTACCCATGGACATTCCATAGATAGAATTAGAAGTCCTAGGGATGATTGGAGATGAATGAGAATAAGGGAATAATGTAGACTAAGACTTAAGTTATCACCGGAACAATCACAACATGGTGGTAGTGATGACGTCTTGGTAAACATTTAAGGGGTTGAAGAATGAAAAATAAATGTATGGATAAAGGGTGAAAAGAAAAAAGCCCTCCACACAACTTTAGGTAGAAACCGAGTCAATACATAATCTATCAAAATCACAAAGATGATTGTTGGTATTGAAGAAATCCGTCATGGACCCAGTGATGCAATGTACAACCCTTCCCAACATTTCGAGTTTGTCACGGAGATACACACTTATCTATTGACTTTCTCACTTTGAGAGTCAGCTTCAGCCTCTGATTACTAAAACCAAAGTGCATAAATCGAGTCTAAAGCCAAGAGAGATCAAACTATAAATCTCATTAGGACACAATTCATGTATAACACTTGTTGTTCATCAATATAGAACAATTGGTATCAAAGAGTCCTACGCATTATCCTTGTGATCTTGCCAGAACATCAGAGTGACACTCTTTAGTATTCACAGTGACGATGGAAATCATTCCAGTGTCATCATCAAACAGCATAGCGGTAGGTGACTTTTAAGATTCTATATGAATCAATCTTGTGATAACTGGATATCGATTTGGTCCAGTAAATGAATTGACGACTTAATCAGAAAGATAGTAACTATCTGATTCACTCTTATCGTGTTGTTTGCTTTAAGGCGTTCTGATAATGAGAACATGCAAGCATGGTGAATCTAATGCACATATGTTAGAAGATCCTACGCTTTAAGTTGGAAATCATGTCAAGGATGTTCTTCCAAATTGAACCTACCTAATCACAAGTTGGTCCTCATGGAACTAGAGGTTATTCCAACCAAATCTCGACGAATGACAAAGCCATATTCGTCCATATCTGCTGTTTATTACTAACATTCAAATGCAGGTACAAACATCAGTGTTGCAGCCTCATTCCAGCTAAGTCAGATTCATTATCACGTGCTCATACTCAAGCTTCAATAGTCATACGTTCAACTTCAATGAAACAAGAATGTTATCGATCAAAAAGCACAAGTTCATGTCAAAGTCAGCAAATCTGATAATCATGAACTTCCTCACCATTAAAGATCTTTAAAGTCAAATCAAGAATCGTATTTTAGAGAGATTGTTAACCAAAGAAACATTCAATAAAAGAGATTGTTAGCCTTGATGAAGAAGATGAGGTGCTAGATTTCAATACAAGTATGAGCATGTTGGTCAAGAGCACAAGTTGATCATGAAAGTCAAATCAAGATGATTCAAGACAGGGAGATGATGCAAAATAAAGATCTTAAGCTCTCAAAGTCAAATGATGAAGGCTCAAGATCAAGATCACAAAGCATGAATGAACAAAGCCGTTACAAACAAGAAAAGACGAATACAAAACCAAAGAAGGAAAGGCTTAAGAGTCACATCAAGATAACCTTCAACAAGAATGTTAACATTGAGGAGATAAAAGTCGACCTCAACATTAGGGGAGACTGTTAGCCTTATTTTCATATAAGTCAAACAAGAATGTCGTCAGTCGTCTTTGTTATAATTAGTCTTGTATTGTAATAGGCTAGTCAGGTTCAACGGGCTTGGACTTTAAGCTATTATTGTCTATGTTTGGGGCTAAAGCCCAACACAAGCCAAGCCTAGCCCATAAAGAGAATCCATATGCCTACTAGAGGGTATGTGACTATAAATAGAACCCTCTACATACATGGAGAGGGTGCTGGTTACCATTTGTGTGTGTGTAAACCTCCACTCTTATTTCTCTCTCTAATCTAATCTTCCAACTTTCCTTTCTCTTTTCTCTTATGGATTATTTGGTTCTATGGCTTATTGGGTAGCTTATATGTTGTGTTTAGATTCATAGTATTTGGGATAACATGGTGATATAGTACTTTAGGTACATCATGATATGTTTGAAAATATGTTTGTTCATGTGATACAAAATCATGAAGAACTTGAATCTATTCCAGACACGTATGTGGTGAATGAGAATAATAGTAATATTATTTCTGATATACCAAATATAGATTCAGATAGAGGAAAGGAAGAACATGAGGATGTGGATTATGAGCAACAACATGCCTTCTTTGCTTCCTTGATCAATAACCTCAAATGTGATGTTGAAAAATGTAATATGGTTAATCGTGAAGCTCAGCAAGCGAATGCCTTATTGACAAACGAGCTTGAGAGATCTAAGGAAAAAGAAAAACATTTTACAAAAGATAAGACAATTGAATCTGAATACTACAAAAAGATTAAGATTTTAAATGATGAAATCTCAAACCTTAAATCTCAAGCTTGTAAAAAAGACAAGACATTCGCCAGGGAAAATGAAAAGTTTGATGAGTATGTCTAACCACTTTTAAAAAGGAAAAATAAACTTGAAAAGAAAAATCAAGAGTTTTTGAAACAAATAAACGATCTTGATAACAAACCTCGAAAAGCAAGACAGACTGATCAGACTCTTCGCATGTTGCTTCCAAAAGAAGATAATGTTAATATGGGAAAACAAGGTCTTGGCTTTGAGAACCAAAATGATGATTTGAACCTAAGTTTATTAAACAAAGCCAATGAGTTAGCACCATGCTTGTATAACATTGATGAAATGGGAAAAGACTCACTTTTTGATCATAAAATCATTTCTGATGAAGAATTAAAATGTAAAGCTAGAAAATGTTTGAAAGTAAAACAAAGAAAATCTCTACTCTCGTATCATGGCTTTGTATATGGTGAGACTTAATTTAAAGAACCACCAAAAGTTCATTTTAAAAGAAGAAATGTTAATTTGAAAAAACATTTGGAACAAACTCAAAATTTGAAAAAACATTTGGAGCAAGCTCAACTGAGTAATTATGATCCAAAACTTTAGAAAAGTCTTCCAATGAAATATTTTTGCTATGTCAAACATGCAATGCTTAAATTTGAAAAAGAAATTGTTTCAAAGCATAATCCTCCTCGAGAGAATGTTGTCATTACTTTGAGTTTTGAAGACAATGTCAAAAGGATAGCTAGAAATTGATTGTCTGAAGAGTTTAAACCTTTAATAAAAATGTCAATCTTCAACTAAACTGCTTTGAAAAGGGTCTTATCAAAGAAATGAAAGATGATTTAAAGTATGTCACGTCTCTTGAAGATGAGTTTGATGAAATGTGTTTAATTTTGGATATTCAGCAAGAATTTTTAAAAAACCAGTTTGAGTCATTTAAATCAGAGTCCCATAGCCATGTATATAAGAACGAGATGTTTGAACAAAATTCTTCTTTGAAAAATAAAAACCGTTGTCTCAAAAGGACCATAACTGATTTCAAAACAAGCTACTGATGTCAAAGAAGAAATGACAAAACGATGTGCCCAATATGAAAAGGATTTTGCAAAACTGGAGGCACGTTACATTTCTCTTAAACTTAAATCTAAAAACAAATCTTCGACATCCATGCAAAATGGTCAGGTTTTAAGTAATAAGAGTGATGAAGCCAAAATCAAGTTTGACACCGACGATCTTGAAACCATAAACATCGAGTTGGAATATAATGTCGCTTCATTACTAAAAGAAAATGAACACTTGAAAAATATTTACCAAAAACTGATTGATTCAATCAAACGTTCACGAGTTCAGACAAAACGTTCAAAAGGTTCTCAAAATGAAGCAAAAAATTTAAAGTCTCAGTTGTCTGAATTTGCGGATAAAATTTTTGATAAAGTTTTTCAAAAGATTGAATCAATGAAAAAGAAAAAGTTTAACTCTCGAATCTCAAATGATTTTCTTAAAAAATCTTTGCATGATTCTGATCCCTCAAATGTTGAATCAGAATCGGAGGAGAAAAAGATTCTTTTCAGAAATAAAACATCACGTTCTAAAACATAGATTAAGGAGTTTGAAAAGACTTTAGCTCAACAAACAAAAGATTTTGTAGATGCCAAAGTTGACTTTTCAAAGAAAATGGACAAGTTTGAAACTTATTTGAAAAACTCAAAAATACAAAAATTGTCCTTGAATGACAGTTAGATCGTAAGATTCAAGACTTTAAAGCTGAAAAGACCAGTTATGGATACAAATTGCTTATTTATAATCAAAGTTGGCATCACAAGATCTTATTTCAAATCAAAAAGAATATAACGAGTTGAGAATATCATACAATGCCCTAAAAGCAAAGTTTGTGTTCTTAACCGAGAAAAAGAAAAATATCCTACGTCAAACTTTTCAACACCAAAAGTAAGTGTTTCACCAAAGATTTACATATGTGAATCTTCCAAATCATTTCCAAAGAGGGTGTCTCAGTTTACAACCTATTCTTTGAAAAAATAGGAAGTTTTCTAAGAAACCTTAAACTTTTGAAACACCTACTCCTCAAAAGGTTTTTAACTCAAGTGATTCAAGTAAGAAAAGCAGATTTTTGAAGTTCCAAACTCTCGCTTTACACCGGTAAAGCAAGTATAGATACCAAAGCAAAGTCACTCAAAACCGTTCAAATATTCAAAATCAGAAATGCTTTCTTTGCAAAATAAGAATGACTCTGCTTTGAAAATTCCAAATAGTGGAAGATTTCCATTCATTTTAAAAATGAATCTTAAAAATGAAACACCGGGTTTCAACAACAGATGAAAATCTTCTTCTTCTTCAACAAGATTTAAAACTTCATAAGAAAATCAAAGTTTTCATAATCAATGGAAAAACAAAAGGAATTTTAAATCTCTGTTGATTCTACGAGAATTATTTCCAAATGAAACACCAGTTTCCAGTCCTCGTTGGAATTCAAATTCTTTGCATCAAATTGACACAACCTTCAAATGGTTTTCAAAATTTTGTAAACCCGTTAGCACCATGCTTAAATGGGTTCCAAAGGTTGTTTTCTAATTTGATATCATAATGGCTTCTGGACATTTCACTTCAGGACCCGCGCTTCTAAATAATGATTTCTGATTATTTCTGATCAGACCTCGGTTTTAAAGAAAAGAAAGTGTACGTGTCAGTGCACTTATCTTAAGAAAAGAAGAGAAATCTTCTTGTTTATGAACAAAATTTTTTAACAAAAGTTTTCAAAAGGATTTTCAAAATCTTTCAAAATTTTTGATCATCAAAATGACTTGTGTACACTTCAGTGCACAACTCGTTTTTCAAATAAAAAGAAAGTGTACACTTCAGTGTGCTTTACCTTCAAAAGAAGAGAAATCTTCATGTTTTCGAGCATACTCTTCAAAAGTTTGCTCAAAACTTTGACTTCTAAGTATTTCGCCTTAGAACTTATTTTTCAAACAAAGGAAAGTGTGCACTCATGTATATTTATCCTCACAACGAGAAGCTTACACCTTCTTGGACTTGAGGTAACTCATCACGTCATTAAAAGTCTTAGAGCTCAAGAAAATGGTTTCTAAATTATTGAACATAATTTTTCAAGAGTTTATCAAAAATATTTTTCAAAATCTTTCAAGATTATGTGTTTAACACTCCCGTCCTCATTCAATTCTTTGACTAGAATCTATTTTTAAGGGGGAGCTTTTAAAAAACCAATGTGTTAATGTTTGTGGGTACATCACTTCATAAATATTTTATGTATCCAAAACATGCATGTGTGATTCTCAAGTAGTGTCTGAGCATAATCTTTTAAGAATTTCTCAATGATAATTCAAAATCCTTTAAAATTATGTGTTCAACACTGCAATCTTTTCTCACTTCACCATTGTGCACCCTGGTATCTTGTATACTCTTGTGTTACTCTTTGAAGTTCGTCCACTAGTGAAAGGTGTAACATACTAGTACTCGTATGACGTGTGTTACACTGAGGCATCTTATCTCTCTTGAGATTCGCATCAAAAGTTTTGATGTTGGTGAACACATCGTCTCATAACAATTTTTAATTGTTCATTAACATATAGTGTCCGAGTATAATTTTTCCTAAGAATTTTTTCAATAAATTAAAAATCTTTCAAAAATTGCGTACTCGACACTATCTCCATCCCTTATTAATTAGGGGGAAAATGTTTTAATATTAATCATACATATAACCATTTTTCTCCCATGTACTTTCAAAATTCTCAAATAGCCAATTTATCCCATTGTATCAAAAACATCATATGGTATGCTATTTTTGAGGGGGAGAAAATTGGATTAAAATGTGGTCGGCTTTGAATCATATGCATAACTCTTTCCTCCATGTGCAAAACTCTTTCATTTATGATGCACATGTGTAGGGGGAGCATTTCTTAATAAATGAAACTTTTAAAGTGTAAAAGGTTTTGATTAATCTATCAAACACTTTGATTTATTTTCAAATGGTTTTATGGTTACGATCTTTATACCCAACAACCAACTGATTCACGACGTCGATGAAGTCATAAGGTGGTTAAGGTTAGATATGCGTCCATTGATCCAACCAGAACCAGAGGAATCTTCCCAAGGACATTCCTCTAGATAGAATTAGAAGTCCTTAGGAAAGATAGAGTTGAATGATAATAAGGGAAAAATATAGACTAAGGCATGAGTTAGCACTGGAACAATCACAACAAGGTGCTAGTGATGACGTCTTGGTAAACATTGAAGGGGTTAAAGAATGGAAAAGAAATGTAAGGATAAAGGGTCTAAATAAAGAAGCCATCTATACACTTAGGTAGAAACCGAGTCAATACATATGCTATCAGAATCACAAAGATGATTGCTGGTATTGAAGATAGTCATCATAGACCCAATGATGCAATGCATAACCCTCCCTAGCCACTCAAGGTCTCTTAAAATATTCTTGTTTCATTTCTCATGGAGATAAAACATGCTATCTATCGACTTTCTCATTTCGAGTTAGTTGGTATTAAAAAGGTGGCAGTCAGCTCTAGCCTCTAATTACTAAAACCAAAATGCACATATTGAGTCTAGAGCCAAAAGAGATCATCAATAAATCATATTAGGACACAATTTCAAAATACACTTGCTATTCACAATCAAAGAACATAAGCGATATCTTAGAGTCCTATGCATTATCCTTGTGATCTTGCCAAAACATTCAGAGTGGTGCTCTTTGAAATTTTACAGTAACGAATGGAAATCCTTCCAATGTCAACATTAAACAGCACTACAGTAGGTGACTTACGTGATCCTATATGGATCAAACTTGTGTCAACTGGATATCGATTTGGTCCAGTTTATGAATTGACGACTCAATCGGTAAGATAGTAACTAACCGATTCACTCTTATCGTGCTGTCTGCTTTGGGACGTTCCGATAATGAGAACAAGCAAGTATGATGAATCTAATGCATATGCGTTAGAGGATCGAATACTTTAAGCCGGAAATCCTGTCAAGGAGGTGTTGGAAATGGTTATCTAAAATAACCTAATATTCCATTAATATCATACGAGCTACGCAGCAGAATTAAACACATATAACAACTATAATTAACATAAAACAAAAACAAAAAGCGTAGGTTTTAGCAAAACAAGCTAAATCAAGAAACGGAGCTTCTTGAGAATATGCACGTGTATTAAACCCGTGCTAATACCAAAACCTCTTCTAGTTGCTAAAATAAACAACCTTTACGTGTATCCACACTACACGTCAACCAATATCACCCGAATGCTAGTTCTACGAACCAACGTACAAAGAATACAAGAAGTAATCAGAAAAAACCAAAACCCTAAAGGTGTTGACCACAACAAGAGAAGAAGAGAGGGAATAGAATAAATAATGAGGTTTAGGGATCCTCTATTTATAGTGTAGGATTATGGTTACATAGCTTTGGCAAAAAGCTACTTAATCTTGACACTTTTGGTACTTCCTATTTCATTCTCTTTGGCCGGCCCCCCATTGCCCAAAATACCCCCCTCAAGTTTGATATTTTGACTATTTAATTACATATGTACATTTACATATTAATTAAGGGGTTAATGGTTAATTATTTGTAAACGAACTAATTAACGATCGTTAGTATTCTGTCGTCGAAATATTAATATACATAATAAATATACATTTATATTATTATATTCATTAATTGAGTATTAGAACATATATAATAAATATACACTTATATTATTATACATATACCAATAGTGATATCTAAGTGTATACTTGTGTGACCCCCGTAGGCTCACGTATTCCCAGCCGTATAAATATCCATATGACATGAGCATATCTCAACATGAGCATATCTCAACATGAGCATATCTCAACAGCTCTCACTTTCAAATGTCATGTTCATAGAATATAACATACTAACATTGACGAATAGTCTAGTTGCATCATTAATGCTCCCAGAAATACCTAAGTATAGTTTCAGTAAACATCTCAGCCATCAATGGTTCCAGTTAGTGTTATCCTTTTGTTTTAGATACAATGTTAAATATGGATATGGATCAAAATTCATTCTATAGTTTAACAATTCTGTTTCTCGCCGTGACAACCGTGATTTAACGAGGTTAGTTTAACCGTTAGTGTTAACCTAGCTAGCTTTATGTGTTTTAATTTGTGTGTGTAAGTCGATTTGGTGATATGGGCAATATGGTATATGTGTTATTATATAGTTATGTGATGGTAGAAATGAATTATTTAGTCATTTCATTTCGTATGTGATGATGATTTCGGAAGTATACTGATTTTCGTTATTTTATCGTCGATAAAATTGAAGAAGTATGTATCGTTAAATTTCGAGTTGAGATTAATTATTGAATTGAGATTTTATAATTTATTTATGAAGTAATAAGTAAATAATAATTTGGAAACAATAATAATAAGTAGTGTAAGTGTTTTATTTTAAGTTTTGTATTTATTTAAGTATTTAAGATAAATAAGTAGTAAATAGTTTTGTATTTTTAAAAATAAAAAATATATATAAATAATATATATGGAGGGGGAACGAAATTTAATAAACAAATAAGTAAAAAAAATTAATTAAGGGGTGCATTGTTTGGGTCGGCTTGGAACAAAAGAAAAGAAAGGAAGCCCATTTTTTTAAGGAAACTATTTTTTTTAAAAACAAACCAGTATTTTTATTTATCCCTTTGCCTGTGTCGATCAAAAACCTAAACCCTAGCCTCCGTTGAAGTTTTTATTGAAGCTTTCAAGATGAAGGTTTGAATCTTTTTTGTTAAACTTACATCGGTTAATTTTTATATTTATAATCAAGCTTATGTTTTTAATCATTGTTTTAATTATGTAACAATTGAATTGATTGATTGGGGTTTTAAAGGAAAGTGATTTGTGCACCATTTTTTTAGCCATACACCACTAAATGACACCAGTAATACACACAGTACAACACCGGTATGCACGATTAGTGGTGTATGGCTAAAAAAAAGTGGTGCACAAATCACTTCCCTTTGTAAATATTCTGTAAATTAGATGTTATGATTATCAAAAATTGTTTTGGGTATAATAATTAGCGTTTGGGAGGGTTTAATTAGGTTTAATTAGTGTAAATTCAGAATTAAAAACTAGGCAGGTTTCTAGGTCATCTTGTAAAACTCATAACTTGGTTATACGAATAGCTTTTATCAATTTTCTTGAGTCTAAAATTATCTACAGAGATTCTACTTTCCAACCCAGGTGGTTTCATGAATTAAAAGTGAGTGAATGTCACACAAAATAATTTTACAAGATTCACTGTCAAATCTGAGTTTTTAGGACAGATTTTGGGTTGTGTTTGTGAGGTCAAGAACCATATAAAAACACTTTTTAATTAATGAAATTTGAACTGGAGTAAGTCCTAAGTGTCTATTAATTTTTGTATTTTTTATAGATTTTTCCCATGTGTCTAAGTGTGCTTAATAAAGTCAAACTTTTTGATGTTCAGATCAGATCCGAATCTGGACACTTTGTGAAGTTGGATTTTTTTAAAAATAGTTAGACTTTTTTTTTAAAATTAGAGTAGTTACACAACTCATTAATGATGTTGTGGATGCAATATGGAATTTAAATTGGGTCGTTTAGTATTTTATTAGTAGTCGTGAAATGACTACAAAATTCTGCCATAATCTAGGAAGTTGAATATAGGAATAAAAAAAATTCGGGTTCAAATAAAGTATGGGAAGCATGGTAGGATGTCTATAGGTGTATGATAGACCTTAGTATCCATCAATTGAAAGGTTACATGTATATGGTCATAAAGCCTTACTCATGTGTAACCCGTAGATTATGTTTGTGTAGACTTTGCTTAGAATTTATGTGCGCATTCGTGAAGCTTGAGGTGAGTATTCATAGCCCCTTGTTCTATGTTTTCTTGGGGTAAAAATGATACTAAATGTGTTGAAATGTTTTAATTGCTACGAATAATTGTTTTCTTATTTTTGGACATTACTTGATATTATATGGCTTATGTGTGTGCAATGTTAGATCGGAGGGGTACGCCTACCCCATGTTGTGTGGTGATTTGGATCAGAGGGGTACGCCTACCCCATGTTGTGTGGTGATTTGGATCGGAGGGGTACGCCTACCCCATGTTGTGTGGTGATTTAGATCGGAGAGGTACGCCTACCCCATACTATGTGGTACATTCTGGGTGAGCTTGGTTGCTTGTAGTGCTAGTGCTAATCTAAGCCCGAATGTATGATTATCTGTGTGATGATTTAAATTGCTTGCATTTGTGTATAATATTCATGTATGTCCTAATGGTTATGATTCACAGCAAGAGTAAGTGTTTGATATTAAACCTATGAATCTCACTAACATTATGTTGACATTTAAAAGTATCATTTTTAGGTGAGCCTAGTGAAGATAAAGAAGTTAAGATGCGTGGCTTGTGAGACCTTAGGATCTTGCATGTGGAGTCTTTTCTGCTAGAGTTTCATTTCATACTTTCGTATTTTGGATATTCAGAATAATGATTGTGACACCCCATAAATTTCTGATCAATAATTTAGCCGTTTTTGTTTGATAATTTAAATTTTTAACGTTTCGTTTAATTTTTACGCGTAACCGGAAGTTGTCCCATTAGAATATAAGAATCGTCTTCGGGAGTGAACTGTACTGTATTTCATCATAGTCTTTCGTCATTGGACGCATTTTTATGTTTTTAATTAATATTTAAAATTTCATAATTTTTCGTGAAGTCGTTAATCATTTTCGTTATTTACGTAATCGGTTAAGTATATTAAGGCATGTATGCATGGAAACCTTGGAAATTAATTCATGTGCATGCACTACAATTCCTAGAATGTTGGAGGTCACTTTTGGTCCCCCTTTGGCCTTGTTCATAACCGGATATACATACACATATATACATAGGATTCAAATTTTGAAATCAATTTCACTAGACATGTTTGCATGAATTGAGGTTAAGGACATGTACTCAAATGGAAATGATTGGAAGATCATTTTGGTCCCCCTCTGGTTGTTCCCCCCTTGTGTCTCGTTGTATGCACACACATACACACACTCTTGCCATTCAAATTTTGCTTACTAATGAAGCTAGAGTCACCATAAATACCATATTATCTTTTATCTTTCATTCATTCTCTTCACAAAGAAAAACACACATCTCTTTTTTCTTTTCTTTCTTTGTCCGAACCATCAAACACACACACACACACACATACATAAATGTATTATTTTTAATCTTTGATCAAACCATTTGAAGATATATTGTTCGAGGTTGATTGTCATTTCATCCGGGTAGTTTATAAACAACGTTTGGGTTGTTCTTAGTTTCTAATCATCTTTCGTCGCGTTTTCTTGTAAGTCATCTCTTCTTTTTCATAAATGAGTTGTACTTTTGCATTCGTATGATCATTCCGAACAAGCGGATCATTGTGAAAATCATTACCTATTTTTCTATAAAACTACAAGTCTTAAAGTTTAATCTTTTTATTTATAAATGGATGAACATAAAAAGTAGTTGTACTTTTGCAATTAAAAGTTCGTTGTGACTATTTTGATATATGTATTGTTATTACTACGGCTATATTATTTATTTGAGATTTATCGTATAGCGAGCCTAAATATTGTTGGCGAAGAGATTAAGTTAGATGTTTGTTTTGTTGGAAGCGTAAATTGAAAGTCGAAGAGGTTTAGGTTTAGAATGGATTTGTTGCAATATTTTCGGTGTTGTCGAAAATCGATCGGATATTATTTTGAGTCAATAAAAGATGTATTTTTATAAAACGGATACTTTCACGAGTCGAGGCGGATAAAAATGGAAAGTTGATATTTTTAGAGAGGTCATACCGAAATTTTATAAACTTTATCAGTGCGTCGAAAAATATACTTTTATTATCAAACTTACGATAAAATGAAGAATAACGTTAAGTGTCGAGTTTAGGTCAACATTTACGGTTATCAAGTCAACTTTGGTGTGTCGGGTCACTAAAAGATGAAATACACTAAAAGACGAAATACACTAAAAGATGAAATACACTAAAAGACGAAATACATTAAAAGACAAAATATTTTTAAAGATGTTTCAAAGTGTCAAGACTTGTCAAAACTTATAACTTTCAAAAGTACGTTTTGAAAAGGATGCGCTGTGTCCACTCATGCTCGGAAGATCAGCTCTTGCGTTAAGCGTTATTCGTTGTA
Organism: Tanacetum coccineum; assembly: GCA_026074375.1. Classification (NCBI taxonomy): domain Eukaryota; kingdom Viridiplantae; phylum Streptophyta; class Magnoliopsida; order Asterales; family Asteraceae; genus Tanacetum; species Tanacetum coccineum. The sequence continues at coordinate 43,800 of BQNB010016005.1, forward strand.
CATCATTCTTAAACGACGACTATATGATAGGTTGTCGCTAGGACCGTGAGATTCGTCTTCACTTGATTGATTTTTTTTGATGCACAACTCGCATAAGGTGAGTTCATAGCCCCGCACTTTTACTCGTTTTGAATAAATGTTTTATAACTTTGGGGTGAGAAACATTTCTTGTTTTTTTTTAAATCGGACACAAGTAATTTCATGAGGATTTTCCTTGTTTACGTGTTGCGTAAGTAGCGCTAGACCTCCTATTGCCCAAAACTATCATGAATCGTTAGTTACCTCTAACCGATCTCGGATTGGTTAAGTGAGTACGAGTGAATAAATAGATCTATTGGGACTAATTATCCCTATTCGGGTAAGTCGCACTTACTACCCACGGGTTGCCCGATTAAACGGATGTATGTCATGTCGATTTTCGGATAGGAAATCTTAGGTCGGATTTCCTCTAGGGCAATGCAACTTGTAGCTATATGAAAGCTATGTCTCAGAATTAGCATCGGTGTCATGAGCTTAGCGCAACATAAATATCTTTTATGTGAAGTTGTATCTGTTATAACTGGCGCATGCCTGTTAAATCTTGTGGTCCACTGTTACATCAAATTAAACCTATGAATTCACTCAACTTTATGTTGACCGTTTTAAGCATGTTTTTCTCAGGTGCATAGCTTGGATGTTGTTGCTTAATTTAAGTGAAGTTCTTGCTTGGACCAGTCACCAGTTTTAAATTATGATTAAATACCGTTGACGATTTCAAACTTTATTAAAGCTTCTGCATGTTTCTATTTAAATCTTTGAGATGATGTAAAACTTATAATTATTTTATCTTATGCAACGGTGTTTATTTTTAAACGTACCCTTAGAGGTCGTTCTTTATGCTTTGTACTTGAGATATTTAGTAACGTCACGCCTCCGGACACGTATTCCGCCCAGGCCCTGTCTAGGGGTGTGACAATGATGATGTTATGTTGGGATTTAATTATGTCTATGTATTGTTGTGTTAGGATTAACCTTAATACAAGACCCTTCTTATGTTAGGTGTTGTCATAACACTTTGGTTTTAATTTAATTTCATTCTAGTTATTCTCTATTGTTGACATCAATGTGTTGTGATGATGCCTATCGTGTTACACCCCGCGTTTCTGTCTTGGTGAGGTGTGACAGATTGGTATCAGAGCCATTCGTTATAGAGAAGTAGGTGGTTAGACATAGACTATAACCTAGGAGTCCTGCATATATTGCATCATAGGATCTATGTGTTTAGCTATTTGGGCATTTTGTTTTTTTGCTTTTCTGAGAGTTTTATTTCAACCTACGGGCTACTCGATATTAGAAGATCCAGAAGAGGAGCCAATTGAGGAGGAGCCTCTTGAGGAACCGAAGGAGAAAGGTTAGTTAGAAGAGTCAGAGAAGGAGGTCGACTCAAATCTCCTGTCGGATGCACGTAGCAGGCCTGGACCGGCGAAGTCGGGTGACTCTTGCGAAAGCAAAGTCAAACCCAAGTGAGGCCCAGTATAAGTTTATTCCGTCTTTTACCTCGACACATTGCTATCAATGATTTCTTTCGGATATTACGTATTTTTGGGCACTTCGAGACTTTTGTTTTCTTTCCTTAGTTTTCAATTTTATCTTTATATGAATAAATATTGTTTCGATGGAGCAATTTTATCTTTATATAAATAAATATTGTTTTGATGGAGTATCATGTTTGTGTTATATTGGGGTCGTGTAAGATTGCTATGTGATATATGTAGATATTTGTGCGTTATAATTAAGATGTGTAGTCTTGGAAGTAAGTACGCGTGTGAAATGATGCACTTATAATTATGGATGGCCAACATAATCATAGAGGCATCACACACGTAGACTTGTAACCATGATTGCATTGATCGGTGTTTGTTTGTAAGGTGGTAGTGTAATATGTTGTGATATGTGCGTTCATGATAAGGATAGTTGTATAGTTAGGGGATTCTTCTCTTAACTAATGTGCGATTTTATTAGGCTTAGTTGTGTAGTCAGCAAGTTTCCTTTCTGCCTAACCATTTCGAATATATTGGATACCTCTTATTACTACCATTATGATTATTAGGTTGTTCATATTCTCGATTATTCGTTCATAATATCTAACTCTCATTTTAGCATTCCTTGTTTGTACCATGTCTGTACGGATGTTCCATCGTTCCCATTCAGCTTCTTGATATATATTGGTTGTTCGGGTCTGATACTTTTAGCTATTGGTACGTTTCATTGGTTCTTTCTGGCATTGATTACTCGTATGTATATCTGATTTTCTTTCGAGCAGTATTTATTCGTAACAAGTTAGTACGGATATTTACTTCCTTCTTTATATATCCTTTAGTTTTTGTGACATGTTTGCAACATGTTAGTACTGAAGCTTCTCTATGGTTTTTCTTTTGATCGTTATTATAGATGAGTCCTTACGATCTATATTGGTTCATAATGTCTTTGTATGAATTTCTCTTATTCGTGTTCGTTTGACGGATTTTATGACTATATGGTTTCTTGTACCCTCTTTCACCTTCAAAACAATAGATTTGTTTTAGATTCCTTATGGTATTTTGCAATCCCTTTTGGTGTTACGATGTCCTTTGTTTGAGTAACATATTTTATATTAATAACGAATTATGAAAATCCTTTTAATGTATATCTTGATAGTGATTGGGGGAAAACTATTTTTGAAATGATTTTATGAATACATTATGACACCGCTTTTATGTGATTGTCTCTTAAACTTTATGAAAACAATGTGATATTGGTTGACTATCAAAGCTATGTTTAAGATAATCTTTATGAGTAAAATATGATGCTATTTTCATATGCTTGTTTTTGATAAATTTGATTTGAATTATATTTTATTGTGAAAAGTATGTTTAAAATGATTTATATGGGTAAGATGCGACACACCTTTAAATAAATGTCTCTTAATTTTTTCTTATGAAATCCATGTTTAAAAATGGGTTTTACGAGAGTTTTATTTAAAATGATCCTTTTATTCAAAATGATTTTTTATATATGTAAAATGATTATACTATGCTGAAATATTTTTATACAAACAATGTCTAATTGATCCTCTCGGGTAAAATTGATTATTGGTACAAAGATTTCATCTTTCTCGTTTATCGATCTCGATACGTATTGTTAATTCGATGTGTGATTCTTTTGGTTGTTGTACGCTTTGTTGATTCTTTCGTTTATGTTTCCTATCGGTACATATATTCTATCCTTTCTTTTAAGGATTCTCTTGACATTTAAATCGTATCTATTTGCATGATGACATCAAATAACGTTACTTTTATAGCATCATTTATCCCATGTAAATAACCCATATAGTTTAATTATTGAAAAGAATTGTTACTTAATCATTTGTATTTGAGAATTGCAGTAATTATGGAGTACTTGGTGAAGATTAGCAAAACGGCACGTATTCTAGAGCTTAAACGAAGAAATATGAAGAAACTAATTCTAACATCCTATACGCCATATCCATCAAGGAAGATACGGCATATATGTGCCTGCACTTCACTAAAGACCACGAAGGAAACAAGATCAATACGCCGTATCCAGAGAAGACCAATACGCCGTATTCAAGCTATGGAAATAAAATATTCTGGAAGATATTAAACGTGGTCCCTACTCCAAGAAACCCCCGATACGCCGTATTGACCTTAGTCAATACGCCGTATCGACCTTTTTCCAAACCTTATAAATAGAAAACTTAAAAACTGGTTTTCAATGTGCTAAATCATATTTTTGATACCTAAACCATAAAAGTCGATTTTCAAAGGAGAAGAAGAGCAGAATAGGTCTTGCAACGTAATTAATTCCATATGAAACAACTTGTAATCTCATATACTCTTGAAATCGTTTAGTTTTTGGTATCATTCGTTAACTCGGTTAGTTTACCTTGGCTAAATTATTACTTTTGTATTGATTATGACGTTTGAAGGCTAATACCTTCAGGTATTAGCCATTATTATGAAGATCTGAATGTTTGGTTTGTTTATCTCGATTGCTTAATTTATCGTTGATTGCTTGCTAACGTTTATTAGTTTATACTTGTTTACATGCTTTTGTATGCGACCTATCATTCAACTGGATCTAGTGATACGGACCGAGTAATCTAGATGCCAAGATGGCTCTCCATATAGTGATTTATACATCTAGACCAATAGGATCATGAATAATAACCTATCTGTGCCCTTAGATTGTGAGCTTAGTTGGACAGGCAGGTAACCATTGGGATCAGTGAGTACGTTCATAATTAATTGGTAAAGACTTGGTTAGTGGACTAATAGTGTGTGAATTTCATTTAAGCAGTAAGTGGGTAAAGTCTCTATGAGCTAGGGTTTAACAAGATCATCATTGCTTTAATCCCTAAGATAGATTATAATCAGAAAATAAGGATGCTTTATGAGGATACGTTTAATTGTGACAACATTCTTCGTATCTAGGTCTTAGGAAGAAGTACCACCTAAGTCTTAAGAATGATATACCGCCTCGAGATAAGTAATCATTGCACTAAATAAATAAACCAACGTTCTGATTAGATTAATAACGGTTAATATATTTTTATTATATTTGGCTAGACCGCTCTTTTTCTTTTGTTAATTTGCTTATGTGTGTTTTAGTGACTTAAGTTGATTTTAGTCACCATAAAACCCATGCCAGTCTCTTAGGCTAAAAACCCCCTTATCCGTTAGATTTAGGATTAACATAGGTTTAACATGGAATAGAATTAACTTAGTTTAGATAACCAAAATATTAATAAATTAAAAGATTGTTTCTCGCTCTTAGTGATCGACACCCTACTTACCACAAAACTCCTAGCTGATCGGGTACACTACCCATTAAAGTGTTGTTTTTGGTAAAGTAGACAAAATCTAAATTTAAAACTTGAAACATAAATTACAACGACACAACGACACATCAACCTTTTGGCGCCGTTGCTGGTGAGTGAAATTTTAATCTTGATTTTTATTTGATATTTTGGTTTTTAACATTAGATTAATCTAACCCTTAGGATTAGTGTAAAATAGATTAGTGTATATTTGCTTGTATATTTATTAGTTTAGTTGTTTGTTAGTTTAATTGTTTTCCAATACACTGTTCTGGTCGATAACCGGATACGGCATATCCACTTCTATTGAATATGGCGTATCCAACCTTCTTAACCAATACAACGTATCTATTCGGTTTATCAATACGACATATTCAATTATTTGCATACAGTGTATTGGTTAACAGTTTTAAATATCATTGCAAATATATTTTTCTAGAATAGCTTTACTTTGAATCATGTCTTACTTTTCAGGAGCAGCATCTGTACTTCATCCATATCATTTTACTTACCCAGAAAGAAGGTTAACAATGGAAGAAATGTTATACAAATTCATTGACGAAGGAAAACGCGAACATGAAGAGATGAGAGCATTCATATGTAAATTCCGAACAACCAACGATATCTTATTTAAAGAAAGGAACAATTCATTAAGTGAGCTCAGGTTCGAGGTATAAGAGTTGTTAAAGGTGATCAATAATACTCTTATGACAAATTGCGAAATTAAAGGAGTAACTACTAGAGGTGGAAAGACAACGACTCATGATGTTCAAACTAATAGCACCAACGTACATACTGAAGAACCTGTAGTGGTAAATTACGACAAACCAGTTAAATCAAATGAAGTCCTCGACAAAGATCAACCTAAGACAACCAACAAGCCTGTTATTCAAACATCCAGTAAGGAACAAACACCATCGATCCCCATTCCCCGAAGATTGAGAATAAAAAAAGAAGAATCTTAGCAAAGGAAGTTCATAGAAATCTTGAAGCAACTCCACATCAATTTGCCTTTCATCGAAGCCCTAGCTCAAATGCCGAAATACGCCAAATTTTTAAAAGGGTTGCTGACAAACAAGGCCAGACTCGAAGAAGCTTATACGATCACTGTGAACAAAAGATGCTCAGTCGTATTATTAAACAAGCTTCCATCAAAAGAAAAAGACCTAGGGAGCTTTACTATTCCTTGTGACATTGGCCAATTGCATATCAATAATGCGTTAGCAGACCTATGGGCTAGCATAAGCTTGATGCCGTATACGATGTATGAAAAATTAGGTTTAGGAGAACCAAAGGCTACTAGAATGAGTTTGGAACTTGCGGACAGGTCGATCCAATACCCGAGAGGAATAATTGAAAATGTGCTCATAAAAGTTGATAAATTCGTCTTTCCCATAGATTTTGTTTTCTTAGATATGCCCGATGACTCTAGGGTCCCTATAATATTAGGAAGACTATTCTTGGCAACCGCTCGATCTATGATAGACGTGTTTAGTAAAAAAATAACGCTAAGGGTAGGGGATGATGAAGTAATTTTCGACGTAGATCAATCGATCAAGAAACCACCAGCTGAAGATGATGAATGCTATGGAATTGATGACTTAGACAACACAATTAATGCAGAAGCTCAGGATTTACTAACAAATGATAGGTCTAATTCGTTTTTACTCAAGGGGCTGGAGAAATCAATTAATCAATCAGATCTAGAAAGCTGCGAGTCTTTAGAAAATAAGTCTAACAATGAATCTGATTTAGGGATAGCAATACGGCGTATCAACTCTGTTAATACGCCGTATTCAGTTGAACAGAGGACAGCGAGATCTGATGGAGTTAAAAGTGTACATCTTTATTCGGCTAGTGCTAACGAGAATGATGAAAAGAGACTTGAGCTGAAGAGTTTGCCTAACCATCTCGAATACCCATTCCTGCAAAGGGATAAATCGTTTCCTATAATAATCTCGTCTAAATTATCCGAAAAGGAGAAAATGTTACTTTTGTAGGTTTTGGAAAAACGTAAGGGAGCAATTGCTTGGAAAATATCGAACATCAAAGGAATCAGTCCGTCGTTCTGAACGCACAAGATTTTAATGGAGGATGTGATGAGGTGTCATTTTATACACTATTTCGGGGTCATTTAACCTCCTAAATCATGCAAATATGCTCAGATTATGTGCTTAATAGTTTGTTTTCATGTTTTTAGCACTTGAATGGCATTTGGAAGAAATACACGTGATTTGGGCTCATTTGGAGAATAAACGGACAAGATTACGGACCTACACCAAATCCATGAAGAAGTATTGTTTATAGAGCATGGAGACGTCGTCGCGAGCATAAACCGACGCCGTCGTGATCTATCCAGTGATGACGTCAGAGATCCGGAGACGGCGTCAGGACGTGGCCAACTTAAAGAGGATCTAGAATCATCCATGTAGCGATGGCGTCAGGACTACAACACGACGCCGTCACAGCGATATCTCTATATATACAAAACCGATTTTAGGGTTTTAAGTGTGTAACGTTGTATAACTTTTGGGAGACGAACCTTAGTCTTTGTAGCAGCTTTAAAAGTTGTTTTTAGGGCCTCAAACCCTACTGTAACTACCTTCTATCCTTGTTTTAATTAAGTAAGAGTGTTATTCATTAATCATTCAATATGTCTATGTGTTTTGTGATTAATCTATGTTTTTTCCTTTATCCTTAACATGCTAGGCTAAACCCTCCTTTGTATTTGCGTATGATTGCATGAAAGTCGAATTGTAGATCCTATCACTGTTGCTTCTTGTTGATGAGTGTGCGCGTTAGGCTTTAAAAAACCAGCTTTTGTCTGTAAAATATCGCTATAGACACGTCTAGGGAAATGTGAGTGCGTAGAAAGGATACCATCGGGTAATAGTCTTCATACTACCTCACCCCCTTATATGGTTGATCCCTCTTAAGATATTTCACATGCATTTAATATACTCTTAGGGGACTTGTAATAGTCTTCATACTACCTTACTTGTGTGTTGCCTTAACGGAATATTAAATAGATGGCGGGTTCGTGTAATCCGTTCATAACCTAGGAAATACTTACACAAATCATCACAAGTATGACAAGGCAACAGGATTAGGAGAAGCAATCTGATAAGTAATGCATGCTTAAGTAAATACATTTAATTATCATAAAGTTATCACTAGTAGATTATATATTAGTTTAGATAATAGTTAAACAACCCAACCTCTCAAACCATAGATTTACTTGTTTTCATAAAATATAAAAACATAAAAATAATATTCTCTCAACCCCTAGAATTCTGTTGGACCGTGATCAAGCCTTCCCAATCTATTCCCCTAGAGAACGATAACAACCCCCGAGTCTTTCCTATACTACTACTACAACAGTTAGGTACTCTGCCTAGGGAGTTGTAAAACTTCTTGTTGAAGTCCTACGAAGACCGCATCAAGTTTTTAGCGCCGCTGCGTAGGGAATAGTTAGGTTTTAATCATAGTTTAACTTAGTTCTACTCGCTTGAATCCTTTCAAGTGAGACTTTAATTCTGTATATTAGCTTTCTTGTAGTCTATCTTTTCTTTATGTTAATTGTTTCGTAACCCATTCTCGTCAACCTTCATGAGAGACGAGAATCCTATCCGTACTCTTAGAGATTACTCCAAACCTAGCCACGAAGGCCACATGAATACCATTGAGCTCCCCGTAGGGAACAACATTGTACCTCTTTGATCCGACACCATTCGGTTGGTGCAAAACGGATGCTCATTCCACGGACTTCGGTCCGAGGATCTAAACAAACACCTCAAGGATTTCTTAAAACTTGTGGACTCACTTGACCTTGACGGTGAAAATAGGGAAAGAACGCGCCTGCGTTTATTTCAATTTTCCCTTCGCGATCAAGCTAGCAATTGGTTTGAACGTCTTCCAGTAAGATCCATCACCATATGGGAGGATCTTACAACTCGTTTTCTTACTCAATTCATTCCACCGGGAAAGATTGCAAAACTCCGCAACGATATCCTGATGTTCCAACAACATCATGGAGAATCTCTATCTAAAGCATGGACTCATTTTAAGGACTTACTACAAAAGTCCCTCATTATGGCATCGATCGTTGGCTTCAGATCTAAATTTTTTATAATCATGTCTCCTTTCATCTTAAGTGCGAGATTGACCACGCCATCGGCGGCAAACTCCGCGATAAGAATACCAACGAATCTTGGGAAATCATTGAGAACCTCGCCTTCTATGACCATGAGGGCTGGAATGACACAAAAGAATTCGTCAAACCGGTCAAAGCTATTTCTACACCTCAAAGCACCTCAAAAACACCTGACCGAAGACTTCTTGAGCTCAAAGACTAGATTAACTTCTTACTTAAGGAATCACTATCACACCCCGCCAAGGCGGAAACACGAGGCGTAACTTCATGGGTATCATCACAACACAATGGTGTCAATAATAAAGAAAACTACATGCACAAAACAAAACATAGATGGACACAAAGTGTCATGACAATACCTTAACACAAAAGAGTCTTGCATTAATGAAAAAGGGTCTCTTTAATACAAAGACATAACATGTCTCACAAACCTAAGAAATCAAACGACATTCAAGAAAAATCCATAAAACAAGTACGAAACGAAAATCAATAGATAAACTCCATATGCAATCCTAAGGTCTCTCTAGCCACTTTTAGCTTCAAAACCCTTAGCATGCTCACTTGAAAATGATGCTTAAAAACGTCAACATAACGGTTGGTGAGAGTCATAGGTTTACGATACACAATTCAAGCTTTAAATCAATTACTGTGATGAATAAAAATAGAACATGGCAGGACAATTAAGCTAACTATTATACAGGCTAACATGCATACGTACAAAACAACAATAACTAAGACGGAACGTGTCCCCCGATCCAAGCCATAAAGCATATCTTACAGTAATGGGTAGAAATGTAACCCCCGGTCCAAAGCACACAACATTGGGTAGGAACGTTACCCCCGCTCCAACAACGCATAACATTTAGCACATAACATATAATAGCTACATAAAAGTCCATGCGTTAATTAAACCACATAATCATAGCAATCAAAACATTTCAAAACATATTTTGCATCATTTCCACCCCAAGAAAATAATTTAAACAGGGGCTATGAAACTCACCTGATGCTCAGCTACTTGACAGAATCTTGCAAACAATCTAAACACAACAAAAACACAAGTTACACTCGGTTAGGCTAAATACCCAGACCAATGTAACAATCATATGATGGACTTCTAAACCTTACAGTAAGTTTATAATCCTTTAAATACACCTCCCATATCATTTTCATACCCTATATAACCTTAACCATTAACTTTCAATTTTTCAGTTTTCGACAAAAAATTGTAGTCACTTTATGACCACAAATAAAATACTAAAACACATAGTTGATGGTTCTCCTTACATCCCCTAGATCTCCAATGAGTTGTGAGCTACTTTTATTTTTTAGAAAAAAATAATATTAAGTGGAACTATTTTATAAAAATTTATCATTACAAAGTACTCAGATTCGGATCTGAACGCATACCAAAAAGTTTGACGTCCTTAAAAATAATTAGAAAATGTTTTAGCGCTAGCCCTTCGAACTGGAGTTATTAGACACCTAAAATATGACCTCTGATTTTTGGCTAACCCTAATTCGAATTTTAAGTAGGGGTTTTACTCCCCGAAATCAGACCCAAATAAGATTCGAATTTACTATTTTGACAACTTTTCTTGCGAAAAGCATTAGAACCACTTCCCTACCTCGATATTAGTCGCGGCCAGAATTTTTAAAAACTAGACTCTCTGAACTCATCAATGGATATAAGGTCATCAAAAATCACATTACCATCATTGAGATATCATTCAAACAACATGACCTAAAATTCAGTTCAAACCTAATTCCTATTCTAACGCGTTCTAGACCTAACCGATTACACCAAAACTCTTATAATTCATCCCTAATCACTTCTAATTTGTCTAACATCATTAATTTACAGAGAATATGAAAACCCTAATTCCATCAATTTATTGTTACATTAATTTAAAAAAAAGATTCATTGAAAAGAGTTTAAGAACTTACCTAATAACCTTCATTTAATTACACAAATCACCAACTTGAATCTTGATAAAAAAATCCTTTTTTTCTCTGCTTGAGTTCGACCGGCCAAAACACAAAAAAAGGGAAGAAGGGTTTTGTATATATAGTGTTTACAAAAAGGTTTGGATAATTACGTAAATAGAATCATACTTAGACTAAAATAGGGTTTCCTTTTCCCCCTTTTCTCCCTATAACCGATCGGCCAAACACATACATATTTTTTTTATTGTTTTTAATTATTATTATTCACATAATTACCCTCTAATTTTGTTATTTTTATAAAAACATTTTACATTTAAAACTAGTTTTAAATGACTATAAAATAAATTCATTTCACATTTTATTTTCTTAACTTAATAATACCAAAATCTAACTAACTAAATTACTAGACCTAAATCTTACTCCTACAAATCATTAATACTAAAATACGTACATACATAATACTTACACAAAATAATACTTACACACATAAAATTATACTATCATTTTCATTGTCACTAAAATGTGAACAAAATGAAATACCCATAATAACCATAAATTCAGTCACAATGAGACGATCACGCTCCATGGATTGATAACCAAACTCACATAAGATCACATAAACACATAATTATTATAGCACATAATGATATTTAAGCTAATACTAACGGTTTGACTAACTTGCTCAAGGCACAGTTGTCACAGTATCCCCTTGTTAGGAAAATCTCATCCCGAGATTTAACTACTAGATTCACCAGTATTATCAACAAACAGTTAGGGATACCTAGATTTCATATGGTCCCCGCGCTCTCATGTAAACTCAGGACCACGCTTTGAATTCCAACGCACTTTAACAATTGGAATCCTACTACGTTATAAAGTCTTAACCTCATGGTCGATAATCTCTACGGGTTCCTTGACAAAATGAAAAGTTTTGTCGATCTTGATCTCATCCAATGGCACATGTAGATTAGCATCCGCCAAACACTTTTTCAAATTTGACACATGGAATGTGTTGTGTATCTCACTCAATTCCTTAGGCAATCTTAACCTATAGGCTACAGGGCCAATCCTTTCAAGGATTTCAGATGGTCCTACATACCTCGGTGCCAACTTACCTTTCTTTCCAAAACATATCACGCCTTTCCAAGGAGACACTTTCAGTAACACTTGATCTCCAACCTCAAACTCTAGGGGCTTGCGCCTCTTGTCAGCATAGCTCTTTTGATGATCTCTTGCCGCTTTGAGCTTCTCCTTGATCAAGACTACCTTGTTGGTCGTCTCTTGTAACAACTCGGGCCAATCAAACTATTTTCTCCAATCTCAGCCCATAAAACGGGCGACCTACATTTCCTTCCATACAATGCTTCAAAAAGAGCACATCGAATGCTCGAATGATAGCTATTATTGTAAGAAAATTTAGCTAACGGTAGGTGAGCATCCCAATTGCTACCAAAATCTATCACACACGCCCTTAACATATCCTTTAAAGTCTGAATCGTACACTCGCTTTGTCCATCCATTTGAGGATGATAAGCTGTACTCATATCCAATCGCGTCCCTAAAGCTTTTTGCAATGTTTTCCAAAAACGTGATGTAAACCGTCCATCTCGATCTGAAATAATCGACACGGGAACTCCGTATCGAGCGACTATCTCATCGATGTACAATTTTGCCAATCTCTCAGTACTATAATCCTCTCGCATTGCCAGAAAATGAGCCGACTTGGTCAACCTGTTGACTATTACCCAAATCGTATCATGCCCACTCTTCGTCTTAGGTAACTTGGTGATAAAATCCATAGTGATCTTATCCCACTTCCATTTGGGTATCTCGGGTTCTTGCAATAAACCCGAAGGCCTTTGATGCTCAACCTTCACCTTAAAACAAGTTAAACATTGGCTAACGTAAGTAGTAAAAATGTAAGTATGAATGTTGAAATCAAAGATTTATAAAGTGTGTATCACCATTGTAACGCATACAATAGTCACGAAGATGTGATTACGATTACACTAAGTTCATGATACTGAGGCTCGGACTTGTAATGTATGCCAATCTTTTCAGGCACTGTAAGTGTTCAAGTAAATGTCGTTCAATGCTCCGACATGGTATACGTTTGTTAGTCCAATCCGTCAAACTAGTGAGAACTACTCACCCAAACGGGGTTGTCATGCCCAAATAGATATATTTTATAACACTCACGCCTACCAATTGTAATTAACAGTTCATGCCCCTTAAGTTAATCCGTAATCACTTCAAAAGTAAAGTAATGTACTTGCGTTCAAAATTGAAAACAAGCAATGTATCCCACCGCGAGATATGTAAATGAGTATGTAAACGATTTTGTAATCAATCATGTAAATGAGTTTGTAAACGAACATGTAAACGAGTTTGTAATCAATCATGTAAATGAGTTTGTAATGAGTAGGTAAACAATTTTGTAAATGTGTATGCAAACGAGTATGTAAACAAGTTATGAAGTCAAGTATGTAACAATTTGTAAATGCGAATGTATGCTCACCCTAAAAAGCGTTAAAGTATATGTAAAACGAGTAAAACGTGGGGCTATAAACTCACCTCAAGTGAATGTATCGAGTGTAGTAACAATCAACAAAGAATATCGTCACGAATTGCCGGAATGCAACCTAATTAATTATAGGTCGTATAAGTATGATGTATTTAAAATAAATGCAATAATGTATATTATAAAGTTATATCACCACCTAATAGATTTGTTTAATTTATAAAAGTTGAAACAATGCTTAAGTCACGCTTGATATTTAATGTTCAAGTATATGTGTCTGTAAAAATATTATGTTTGTCCAATAATTGATTATTTGTTAGTAACGCTTGATTTAATATTTTTATTATTTATATAATGATATTATATAAACAGTTTAATCATTTTGTAAAATAATATTTATAAATTATGTAAATTAACTAATACTTGTAATATATCAAATAAAACATGTTTTTGTATTCTAACATATTTTAACATCATTTCCTCATGAATACGATGTTTTTTATCTTGTATGAGCTTGTTTTATTTTATAAACTTTATAAAATAATAACTAAATGATGATATAACAAAATAATGAATATGAATGTAATAAAATGAAATAATTATGAAAGTGTAGGGTTAATGATAGACCTTGAGTGTATGAATGAGGATGAACACAATCTAAACCTAAGCTTAGATTCTAACCCAAAATCCTTATATAAAGACCCTAACTTTCTTTCTTGAAAACCCTTGCTTAAATGGAACCCTAATCTTGTAAAACCACTTGATACACCTTCGATTAGACCCTTAATCACCTTTGTATGCTTGTAATATTAAAGAAATGAAAACTACAAAATTATTTTATATATAATAATGCGTCGTGGGTTATTTATGAACAAGAGAGAGTTTACCTTGTGATTTATCTGGTTGATAATTTTGTAAAGTGAAGTCTTGGAATAGGAACTTATTTATACTAGAAATATCTTGCAAAATCATTAAACAAAACCATGGTTAGGAGGGGGAGTGGTGGTTTGGAAATGACTAGAGATAGGGAGGGAGTGGTTTTGTCATAAGGTGTAAGAAAAGTTGATAGGTCTTGTACTTAGGGCTAGTAAACTAGCACATGGTTGCTATTATTTGGTGTTGTAGATAGTTATAACCAGATATGGAATGGTTTTGGAGTAGAATTTTATAAATTTTGGGTACTCGGTATAATTGTAGGTATTTGATTGAGTGTAGATAGGTAGAATGGTTTACATGTATGCAAAAATGTTCCAAATTGTGAAACGTAAACGTTTTACGTAACGTATAAAAATAAAATAAAAAAAGTTATAAATTACCTTCGTAAAAATAATATAACACTTGTTTGACGTAAACTTTTATTTGTTTGATGTCGGTTTACGTTGACTGTTGATTTTTAGTTTACGCGATTTAACCAAACGGTTAAAATTAAAAGTAAATGCGTAAAAGTTTAAAATAAATAGTTGAGTATTTATTAATGTAAAATGACTCAAAAATGTGGGTTGTTACAATGTTGAAGTGATATAAATATTAATAAAATGTTATAAATAATTTGTATCTCAAGTTTTAAATTATTAATTTTATAGCATATATATATTTATATACTTATGAATGTGCTTTTTAGTCACTTTGCATGTTAAATAGTAAATAATCAGATAAGCCAAATACTTATCAAATCCAAACACTATATTTGAAAACCACGTTTTGTAACAGCTGATTATCTGATTATCCATTTTCAAAATGAATAATCTATTTTCAATAAGTAATCCCAAACACCCCCCTTAAGCAACTGGTCTTTTTATCATTATTTTGAGGTATATGAGCAACACTTTTATCCTCAAATTAAGATACATATACACTCATAAAATCACACACAAAAATAA
Source organism: Tanacetum coccineum (assembly GCA_026074375.1). Classification (NCBI taxonomy): domain Eukaryota; kingdom Viridiplantae; phylum Streptophyta; class Magnoliopsida; order Asterales; family Asteraceae; genus Tanacetum; species Tanacetum coccineum. Next base: position 59,159 of record BQNB010016005.1, read on the forward strand.
AAATCTTCATCTTCATATTCGTCTTCATTTTCATCCTGGTCTCCACCATCCACAGCCATCTTTCCCACAAATACATACTCAAACATATCCTCCCCACACACGCAAAAAACACACCTCACCATCATAAAAATAACCCCTAAATTCAATTTCAATCCCTAACACCGAAACCCCAAATTATTCGAATAATTCTAATCGAAAGGAAGAAGAAATTAATTAATTACTAAAGATTGATGAATTAATGATTTAATTAACAGGTATAGTGACGAATACAAAGTTTTTATATAATTTGACATGTTTTGCGTTTTGATTTCCCTTTTCAGCTTAGGAATTAGGAATCTAAGAACTTGCAAGTCGGGCTACAAGTTTAAATGAGCTGTTATTGCAGGCCGCAAGCAGTTTTTTGTTCTTCTCGTTTTGAAGTTAATGTATACATGATGTGTTAATTATGATTACATACTTATTTTTTTTCAGAAAATGTTTTAAAATATTGATTACTAGATTTTGCAAATGTATACTTAACGTGTTAACCTGATCACCTAATAGATGACCCCATTTGGCCTCAGTTTTTTAGGTTATCTGATTTAGCTTAAGCATTTACTCGTTAAGTTTGAATTTGAATTAGTTATTGTTACTTAACATGTTAGGGGTTTTTTTGATTTTGTTTGCTTATGTGCATGACTAGTGTATATGATTGGATTCAGAGGGTGTTTGGTATTGCGTAGGTTAACTGCTCATCTGCTGTTTGGAGGTAGAATAAGTTGTTTCAATAGCAGGGTTGGTGTTTATATGCTTATTTTGAGGTGAAGTTAATTTTATAAGTTCATTATTACATACAGTAATAAACTTGTGTCTTTGACAGTTTCTAGATTAAAAGGTACGTTTTTGAAGTCGTTATTGACATGGGTTTGTAAAAAGACTGAAGTAACCAGTTTCATGCTGTAAGTTTTTTTTAGTTTCTTGATTCATTTTTGCTATCTATGTTGGTTCAGATTAAAAAGTATATTTTTAAGGTTGATATTGATACGAGTTTTTAAAGAAAATTAAAGAAAACAAGTTTCGTGTTATAAATTTTGGTTTTAGCTTTTACTATGTTTATTTTTTATGTGTGTTGGTTCAGACTAAATTGATGGTTTAATAATGTTTCTTTGAAGCTGACTTGATTGAATAAATAAGTTTCTGAAGTCTAAATACTGATACGGGTTTGTGAAAATTAAAAAAGAGTGAAGAAAATAGGTTTTAGGCTATAAGGTTTTCTAGTTTTATGTGATAATTTGTGTAAAAGATCTATCCCATGACTCTTGTTAAGAACTGTACGTCATGAATAGAGTTGCAAACATTTTGGAGTTTTATCGAGTAGTTTGAGCATAGATATACGTCTTAAACATACACTAGTAATAAGGAGTGGATATATTAAGAGCTTGATTTGGATTTCTATCGAGCTTCTCAAGCCGTTATATATGTAAGATAGTTGGCTTAAAATGAATCAAGCTTGCTTTGTTCAAAATAGTTCTAATAGATATTTTTCAAGCTTGCAAAGTTAAAAAAAATTATTAATCATAGTTTTGATGATATATTTGAGCCCTATTAGCTCTCGTATTAAGCTTAAAGCTCCCTTCAGCATTAAAAATACTAGTTGCACTATAGAGGTAGTTTCTAGTTTTTAGCAAAACACCATTGAGACGAGTTCAAGCTTTGCAGCCCTAGTCATTAATCCAACATGATACCTTTTTTTTGAAAATTACCTTTGCATCTTAATCGTGAGTGATGGCATGGAGTCCACGTTTCTGCAGCTCTTTGAGAGAATAAAAAGTAATGCCAATAGTGCGCCTTTCAACTAAAATAAAGTAAAATTAAAAGAGGGAAAAAGTTCAATTACTTAAGTTGGACTTCATAGGTCTATTTACGCTGTTATAGAGCACTAATGACCATTGAACATATTAATCAATTTGACTTAATGACCAATGCATCGCCTAATGTGTCATATGACCTCATTTTTTCAAGCAAAATGATGCATTTCTGGACTTAGGTAAGGTAAGATGGCTATGGTTAATTATAAGGATTGTCTAACAAACAACTTTCACATTATATTTCTCATGGTAGACGAGTACCATTGGTTCACACATTCATATGTGTATTTTCTGAAAAATTAAGGCTTGAACCTTAGTGGTAGTGAATGTCTTTATTGGGTCCTTTCTTCTAAGCATGGGTTTTGTGGATTTTCCATGTACATTTTTGATAATATGATGAAGAACTTGGAGGGTGGGGTTAAATTTCTCATGTACCTAAGGTTTGTGCAAGTCTTCCTGGACAAACAAGTTGAGGGGATGACCAGACATAAAGAAGTTTATGTTTGCTAATATGAAGAGACCAAGAAAGAGTTTTTCTGGAAGAGTCACACCTCTATTCCCAACAATGATGATTCAAGCTTCAGAAGATATAGGTGAAGATTTAACTGCTCCTTCTGATTCTCATTCCACACCCGTTATTTCTCAACCATCATTATCTAAACCTCAAAAGAATAAGTTAAGGAGGAAACAGAGGAAAGATAGTGGTCCTACAAAGCATGTCACTGATGAGGCTCATGTATCTACCCCTTCCTATGATCCACCTCAAAGTGGTGAGGATAGTATGCAACTTTCTGAAT
>BQNB010016006.1:0-72283 GCA_026074375.1 Tanacetum coccineum
ACCCTCTCCTGCTCCCACTGGTGAAATACCAAATGAGTCACTGCCTGACTCATCTTCTGCTCAACCAAGTGAGGTACCTTTTGAGCAACAACCTGACCCTTCCCCAAGTCCTTCACCCAGACCTTCACCCACTCCTATTGTTCCTGATTCAATCCCAGAACCTACTGGTGAGAATCTTGGAGATCATTCATCCAATGATGCATCCCTTTCAGGGAATGAGGATGATATGACTCTCCAAAATGTCTATGATCTTTGTATCTCTTTGTGTCAACAGGTTTCAGATCAAGCCAAGGAAATTAAACTCTTGAAGGCTAAGATCACAAAGCTAAAGAAGCAAGCAAAACCTGTCATCCAACATTATAAAGAATATCTGAAGAGTATCTCATTGCGAAAAAGATTCCCAAGAAAGAGCTCCTCGAAGAAAGCTAGGGTACACAAAAAGAATGTATCCAAACAAGGGAGGAAGAAAGCAAAAGGAGAATCATCAGTTCAAAGAGATCCTATGTTTGAAGTATTGGCTGAAGATAACATTGATCACATGGAAACAGAAAATGCTCAAACTGAAGGGAGGACAAGAGATATGGTGGATGAAGAGAAGGAGTTTGATGAAGAAAGACTTAGTACTGAAGATGAAGTTAGTACTGACAGTCCAAAAGTTAGTACTGACGAATCCAAAGTTAGTACTGATGCACAAAGAGAAGGTACTGAAGAATCCAATGAGAGCACTGAAGAGATCTTTGAAGGTACTGAAGAGCAAAGAGAAGGTACTGAAGAAAAAGTTAGTACTGATGAACAAATGGAAAGTACTGAAGATCAAACAAAGGAAGAAATTAATTCTAAAGCCTCTCAACATCAACGTCAATACACCCTTTCTTATGAATATGGTGATGATGAAAACAATTGCTACACTTTCCTAAACATAAAAGTAAAGCAAAGCTGCTTCTAAATGAAATTGAGTAGGGGTAGTGTTGATGGATGTTGAAGTATTTGATAGGAACTAGGCACTACTTCTAATAGATCATCTGCTCACATTGATAGCCTACTTCCAAAGATTGAACCTTTAGACTAAGGTAAGTACGAAGTTTGTAGAGGTAGTTGATTCGCGATAAGTGTAGGTTGTGGATTTGTCCTCATGTTGGATGATATTCTACAAGACTTGAGGAGTGATTGAAAGATATTAGCTAGGAATATTCAAGCAAGACTGGGTATGCTGTAGATGATTGTATACAGATGCAGGATGATTCTAGATCTTAGTTGAGCTCATGATTTATCTTGGAGGAGATGTAAGCTAGGAGGGAGGCTGGTGGTAAGTCGTGCTGAGAGGCGGCTATGTGCTAGATTGAGTGCTGTGAAACTCATGTGTTGTTTGAGATTAGGGAGGCTTGTGTTTGGGCGGGCTGAGAGGAAGCAGGGGGGGATGGTGAGCGAGGACGGGCTACGGAGGGCTGGGGACGAGGAGAGGGGAGGGGGGAGGGGAGGTGGGCGAAGGGCACGGGGGGAGCTAGCGGGATGGGGGGTGGGGTGGGGGGGCTTACTTGGGCAGGGGTTGGGGCAGCAGTGGGAAGGGGGGGGGAATGGCCAAGATGATGGAGGGGGGTGGCGAGAGGGGAGGACGGTGGATGGGGGGTAGGGGAGGATGGGGGGGGGGAGGTGAGTGGGGAGGGAGGGGGTACATAGGCGGGGAGTGGCGAGATGAGTTTGGGGGGAGGGGAGATTGGGGGTGGAGGGTAGTGAGGAGAGAGGGGGCGTGCGAAGCAGGGTTAGTGTGCGGCGTGGGCAGAGGAGGGCGGTAGGTGGTGGATATGGGGGCCAGGGAGAGCGGATGCGGGGGGGCGGATTAATGTGTATGATGGGAGGCGGCGGGAGAGTGGGGGGGGGGCGGGCTGTAGGAGACTTGTAGGAAGCGGGGTTGGGTGGGATGGAGAGAATGGATCTTTGGACGGGGGGAGGAGGGGTACTGGGGGGGGGGGAGGCGGAGGAGGGGGAGGGGCGCCACAACGAGGGGAGGAGCAGGGGGGGGGCAGGAGGGGCGGGGAGGAGTGGTCACAGGGGGCTGGACGATGTGCGGGGGGAGGGGGAAGTATGGGTGGCGGAGCACAGCTGGGGGGCGTTCGGGGGTGTTTTTCTGGGTCCGCGGTGGGGAGTTGGCTGTCGCTCACATTAGTGTGGGCGGGGGGTAGCTGTGGCGGTCACTTATCTCCTGGGTCGTTTGTTGATGATGTGGTCTGATCGTTGCTAGACATTGTGGCTGTATCAGTGGCAGGGTCTGTGGGGGTGGGGGTCGATCATGGTGTGATGAGGAGATTGGGGGGGGGCAGGGTCGGCGTGCGGGTGCATGGGTCCGGTGTTTCTTTGGTGCTTTTTTTCAGTTATTTTTCCCTTTTTTTTTTTTTCTTTCTCTTTTTTTTTTTTTTTTCTTTTTTTCTCTTTTTGCTCTCTTTTTCTCTTTCTTTTTTTTCCCCTTTTTTATTTTTTTACCAGGTTCTTTCTCTTCTATCCCTTTTTTTTCTTTTTCTTATCAAGTTGTATTCTCTGTTTCTTTTTTTCATCTATTTTGCCTTTATTTTTTTCTACATCGCTTTTTCACTCTTCATTTCTTCAGTATTTATTTCCAGACATCTTTATTTTCATTTTTGTTTTTTCTTTTTTCTCCTCCTTTTTCTCATGTCTTCTTTTCTCCTCTATTTCTGTTTCTTCTCTTTACTTTCATTTCAGACCCTTCCTTTACTTTCTTTTTTTATTTACATTTCTTTTTTTTTCTTCTTTTCTTTTTTTCTCCTTTCTCCTTTCTTTTTCTTCTTTCAGACTACCTTTTTTTTTCATTCACTTGATTAGCTTTCACACTTCTTCATGTCTCTTCACCTTGTCTTTGTCTTTCTCATTTCCCTTTTCTTTTTTCTTCTCTTTTTTTTCTTGCTTTTTTTTATTTATTTTTTTTTTCTTTTCTTCCTTTCCATTCTTTTTTTGCTTTCTTCTCTTTCCTCCTACAAGTTTTCCTTTTTCTCATTTTTTTTTTCACATTCTTACTTTTTTTTTTTCATTTTTTTCTTTTTTTCTTCTCTTATATTTCATCTTTCTTTTTTTTCCCTTCTTTTAAACTTTTTTTCAGGAGCCTTTCTTCTCAATGCTTTCTTTTTCAGTACCTTCTTCATTTTTTTTTTTTGGTTTTTTCATTCTTTTCACGTCGATTTTTGTCTTTTACTTTTTTTAAAGTTTTCATTTTTTTTCATTTTCTTTTTTCCATTTTTTTTTTTCCTTTTTTTTTCTTCTTTTTTCATTTCACTTTTTTCTTTATTCCCTTCTCTTCTTTACCACTTTCACTAATCTTGCATTCTAGTTTTCCCTTTTTTTTTTTTCTCATATCTTTTCATTTTTGCACTCCTGTTTCCATTTTTTTTGCTATTCATCTTCTCCTTTATCCTTTCTTTTTCTTTCATCAGTGCTTTTTTTTTCTTCTTTTTTTTTTCTTTTTTTCTTCTTTTTCATCAGATCCCCTCTTTTTTTTTCAGACTTTTTTTTTTTCTCGCCCATTTTCATCTCCTTTCTTTTACTTTTTTGTACAGAGAAAATTTCTTGCTCAACAAAGATCAGAAGGCTAATAGAAACAGACCTACCCAACTAAGAAAGTTCATTAAGAAATCAGTTGATGACCTTCTTTAAGCTTGTGGGGCACTTCAACATTCTGAGTTATGATCATAGATGGCAAGCTTATGATAATACAAGAAAAGATGAGCATGCATAACATAGATATTAAATTAAGTTTAGACTAGTTGATTCTTGATTCATAGGAGATGCCATAATCAAAATATGGATGGTCGATTATTTAAGTAGATTAATCATATGAGAATGATTAATTAAAGAGGGAAAAGGATGAGGTTGGTGAAACATGGTTTGGAGGAGTGCGAGTTTGAGGTATGAGACGGGTGAGAAGAAATTGAATGAAGTTGATTTCATTTCTCAAGGAGTGGAATTGGTTTCTAGAATACTTGCAACAATGACGAAAGCTTGAGTGAAATTCAATTTGAGCATGATAAGGAGGATGAATTAGTTGTGGTGGTAGTGAAGGTGGTACATGAATGTAGGCATTGGATGGGTTATTATGTGAATCAAGAATGGTGGAGATGTTGTGAAGTTGGTTAATCATTTGATTTCTTAGTGGATTGTAGGATAGTGGTGAAGGAGATTAAAGATGGAGTCTTGGAGGAAATAGAGGTGAGTCATTTTGGGAAGGAGGTGATGATTTTGGAGTGGATGTCTTGCGCTTCCATACTTGTCTTACCGACATTTTTGGTTTTCTAGAGAAGTTTGGATGGTGGTTTGAGCAAGACATTGATGGTGAGAGTGAAGATGATAATGAGAAGAACTTGGTGATGGTAAATGAATAAAGATAGATGAGTTAAATAATGGAAGTAATGTTAGAGAGTGGCAAAGCATGGTTTGAGTGATAAAAGGTGCAAGAAGTGGTTAGAATTAGCATTTGAAGAACTTGAGTTGTAGACCATCTCTTCTTTGACAAACAAATCTTGTGTGTAGAAAATGTGTTCTTCTTATTCAAAGCTTCTCAACCAGCTCTGATACCACTTGTAGATCCCTTTCTGAACAAATCTTTAACCTACTTAGTGTTATAAGGTTTAGTTGTATTGGATAAATCCAAGACAACCTATAGTAGGAAAACTTTATTGGGAATACACAAAACTTTGCGGAAACTAGGTTGTGAATAACAACATATAAATCAAACTTTCAGCCTCAATATAGTGAATTCGATCACTCTTAATTGTGATAGGGTTTACACCTTCGAAGCTGATAACTAACTATTGAGGAAACGTGTTAGTATGATGATTATGTAGAGATTGATGGTATGTAGACAGTGCTGTATTTTCTCTCACCCTAGGACTCCTTTTATTAGTACAAGGAATTTCCTAGTCTAGGTTACAACACATTTAATATTTCCTAAGTATTATTACATTAATACATTTAAATACTTTCCTAATAACCCTTGTAACCTACTCATCATATTTAATACTCTTAATATTTCCTTAAGTATTAAACATTCTACTAATTATGTGAAGAATACGTGGGCGAAGTTTGGACTTAAACGAATTATGCTTGATGATAATTTCTTCCTATTTCAGTTTAATACTAAGGAGGGAATGGAGAAGGTGATTGAGAATAGGTCGTGGCTTGTGCATCGTGTGCCTTTGATTTTGAATGTTTGGACACCAAATATTGTATTGAGGAAGGAGGAAGTTAAGAAGGCCCTAGTGTGGGTAAAGATGCACCATGTTCCCATTGCGGCGTATTCTGAGGTGGGGCTGAGCTTGATCACTACTCAAATTGGCAGTCCAATTATGTTGGACACGTATACTAGCAATATGTGTGTTCGTTCATGGGGTAAGAAGGAATATGCGAGGGCTTTGATTGAAATTTCTGCGGAAAGGGAACTTATGGAGTCCATTGTTATAGCAATACCATTGGGGAAGGGTAAAGGTCATACATTGGCTACTATTGACATCGATTACGAATGGAAGCCTCCTCTTTGTTCCACTTGCAAGATTTTTGATCATACAAATGAAAAATGTCTGAAACTTCCAAAGGTTATACCTACGGAAGTTATGGACAAGGATGGTTTTGTTGAGGTGAAAAAGAAGAAGCATAAGCCGAAACAGCCTAATAAGTTTGAAGGGATTAGAATGAACAAAGCTAGACCAAATTTACACTATAGACGAGTTGAAAAAGGTGAGACATCTAGCACTAATTCTGAACAGGCTGCTAAGGAGGTTGGAGAAGTGTCTTTGCGTGTGGACACTATTGCAAGTAATCATGTGATGCCTAAGGAGAGTGATATGCCTTTAAAAAACGCATTTGATGCGTTAAATGACGAGAATGATGATACTCATCTGTATGAACAGTTGCATAATGATATCATTAATGCAAGTGATAATGAAGATGTTGATGAGGAGCTGATTATGGAGGATAGTAGAGGAAATAAGATTGCTAATACGGAGGGGGCAAGCACTCCCAAAGATAAGGTTATTAATGTGTAATATTGCTTCTTGGAACATTCGGGGTTTGAACTTCTCCCCGAAACAAAGAGAGGTGAAACAAGTTATCTTTGAAAATCAACTTTCTGTTTGTGCTATCCTCGAGTCACATGTTAGTGATTCTAACTTGGAAAAACTGTGTTCGCGTGTTTTTAGACATTGGGAATGGACTTCTAATAGTCTTTCATGCACTAAAGGTTCACGTATCATTGTCGGTTGGAATAGGAATGATGTGGATTTGTCGGTAATCACCCTAGACGCCCAAGTAGTGCATACGCGTATTTGGCTGAAACTTGAGAAAAAGGAGTTGTTTTGTTCATTTGTGTATGCCCACAATAGGTATATTCAGCGGCGGAGTCTGTGGAATAATTTGGGTATGCACTACTACTATGTTCGTCAAAGGCCATGGTGCTTATTAGGTGATTTCAATGCTGCTCTCTTTCTTGATGATATGACGGCTGGTTCATCCAATATTGATATTGCTATGCGAGAGTTCAAAGCTTGTGTGAATGAGATTGAGGTGTCGGATATTCAGCAGGCTGGTCTCAAGTTTACATGGAATCAAAAGCCAAAAGGAGTTGATGGTCTGTTAAAGAAGCTTGATCGTGTTTTGTCTAACATTGAATTTAATGATATGTTTCAGGGTGCGCATGCTATTTTCCAGCCATATCGTTTATCGGACCATGCTCCGGCTGTCCTTAAGCTTCCTTTAAAGGTTAAGGCCAAGCCAAAACCGTTCAAGTTCACTAATCTGCTGGTTAAGAATTCAATGTTTAAAGAGACTGTTTCGAGAAGTTGGAACCTGTCCGTTAGTGGTTTCTACATGTACCAGGTTGTTCATAAGCTAAAATGCCTTAAGAAGCCGTTTCGTATTCTGTTGTATGAGACGGGCCATATTTTTGATAATGTTAAGAAGCTTCGACATGATCTTGATACTGTGCAGCGGGCATTGGATTTGGACCCCTTCAATCTTGCCCTTCGTGAGGAGGAGGCGACCTATGTCCAAGCTTTTAACGAGGCGATCTTGTTGGAAGAAAATTTTTTGAAACAAAAAGCTAAAATTGATTGGTTGCGGGAAGGGGATACGAATTCAGCATACTTTCACAAGGCGGTTAAGAGTCGTGTTAGTAGGAGTCGAATTGATGTAGTTACTAACAGCAATGGGGTTGTTTGTGAGAATGATCACATCTCCGATGCGTTTGTATCCCACTATGAAGCTTCTCTTGGACAACCTGGTATTGTTGCTAATCTTAATATGTCAAATTTATTTCCTACCAGGTTGGATACGGTTGTTGCTATGGATATGACGCGTATGGTAAGTGAAATGGAAATTAAGAATGCTATTTTTTCTATGGGAAATGAGAAGTCTCCTGGGCCTGATGGTTTTACGGCGGCATTTTTCATAGAAGCATGGGGTATTGTTGGAAATGATGTGATTCTTGCTGTTCGTGAGTTCTTTGTTAATGACAGGTTGTTAAAGGAGCTTAATCATACTATAATTGCTTTAATTCCGAAAGTTTCTACTCCTGCTAGGGTGAATGACTTTCGGCCCATATCTTGTTGTAATGTGTTGTTTAAATGCATTAGCAAGGTTATAGCAAACCTAATCAAATCTTATCTTAAGGATTTGATTAGCCCGAACCAGTCCGCATTTGTTCCTGGTAGAAGTATTGCGGATAATATTTTGCTTACCCAAGAAATTATGCATAATTATCACTTAAATCATGGTGCTCCTAGATGTGCTTTTAAAGTGGATATCCAGAAAGCGTATGATACGGTTGATTGGGAGTTCTTGAGGATGATTCTTACGGGGTTTGGTTTTCATAACCGAATGGTTGATGGAGTGTGTTACTTCAACCTCCTTCTCTATTTGCATTAATGGTTCCGCTTTCGCCTTATTTATTTACTCTTGTTATGGAGATCTTAACCCTTATAATCAGAAGACGGGTACAAGGGTCAGATGTTTTTACTTATCACCGTAATTGCTCCAGGTTAGATTTGGTTAATCTTTGCTTTGCGGATGATTTGTTTTTGTTTGCTTATAGGAATGCGAATTCAGCTCGTGTTATTATGGAATCGTTGGAGGAATTCAAGCTTGTATCGGGTCTTACTCCAAGCCTTCCTAAGAGCACAACTTATTTTTGTAATGTCACTAATCATGTTAAGATGTCTATTCTTCAAATTCTCCCATTTGAAGACGGTAGACTTCCGGTAAAATATCTTGGTGTTCCTTTAGTTTCGTCTAGGCAGATTTACAAGGATTGTAAGGAGTTAATTGAAAAAGTCCAACATCGGGTTGATGATTGGAAGAATAAATCTCTTTCGATTGCGAGCAGATTGCAACTTGTGTCTTCTGCCATCGGTTCGTTACATGTGTTTTGGGCTTCGGTCTTTATGCTTCCCACTCACGTCCTTCTTGATATTGAGCAGATTATGCGGGGTTTTTTGTGGTGTCAAGGTAAAATGCGCAACGGTAAAGCGGTGGCTTGGGAGGTGGTGTGTCTTCCTAAAGATGAAGAAGGTTTAGGTATTCATAGATTGGAGTCTTTTAATAAGGCTCTCATGACTACTCATATTTGGAAGCTTCTTTCTCGAAAGGAATCTCTTTGGGTTCAATGGATTCATGCTTATAAGTTAAGAGGTAGGAACTTTTGGGATCTTCCTTATCGTGGTAACATGACGTGGGGTTGGAGGAATATTCTCAAACTCCGGCCTGTTATCAGACAGTTTATATGGCATAATCTTGGTGATGGCTTGGGTACGTCTTTATGGTATGATCGTTGGTGCAACCAAAGCCCTTTAGCTGAATTTGTTTCAACTCGGGACATGTATAGCGAAGGGTTTAGTACATCTTCTTGTGTTTGTGATTTGATGTGTAATGGCAGCTTAGCATGGCCAAACGTTTGGTTAAGTAAGTATCTAACTTTGTGCTCTATTCCTACTCCTAATTTGCAACCTGATTCTTGTGATACAATTGAATGGCAGAATGAGGATGGTTTGGTTAAGGTGTTTTCAGCCCATGAAGTTTGGAGTTCCATTCGCCCTCGAGGTGTTAAGGTGGATTGGTGTGATGTGGTATGGTTCTCTAGTTCTATTCCCCGTCATGCATTTCATCTTTGGCTGGTTATTCATAGTCGTTTGAAGACTAAAGATAATCTTAGGCCGTGGGATGCGGCTGGTTTGAACACTATGGTGTGCACGCTTTGTGAAACGCAGCCGGATTCTCACACTCATTTATTTTTTGAATGTGTGTTTTCACAACAGGTTTGGCATCATCTTAAGGGGTTGGCTGGTCTTCCTAATGCCTCTGACTCTATTGATGCGATTATTAACGATATTAAGCCCTTTGCGGCTAGGAGAACGTCTAGAAGTATCATCGCTAAACTTGTGGTGGCTGCAACTACTTATTTCATTTGGCAAGAACGTAATGGTCGTCTTTTCAAGAACTCCAAACGAACGGTTAGTCAAGTGATCGAGTGTATTATGAATTCGGTAAGACTCAAGCTAATGTCTTGTCGATTGAAGAAGACCAGTAGTGCTTTGGTTATGGCGAAGGATTGGAATATTTCCGAATCTACCTTATGTTAGTTCTTATGGTCCAAGTTTTTTGTTTATGTAATGTTAGGTGGTATTTCCCAATTGGTGTTATTGTTTATGTAATAGGGTAATCCCTTGTGGCATGTCACTTGGGTAGTAGAAGTTCAAGCTTGGCTTGAGGTTAATGTGGCACGTTAGTCACATTCCATTGTACTTAACTGGTTTTGTTAGGTGATTAATATATTTTACCGGGGTAAATCCCCTTTACCCAAAAAAAATATGAACTAAAAACAAAATAAAGAGGATAAAGACAAAATTGAGGAAGTCAATCTACAAAACCCACCCACCTTACTCGGATTGGTGAAACCCCCTATCTAAGGTAATCAGCTACTATTTCAAGCACCATAGACCTAAAACAAACGATTTGTTTTTCTATAATTCCATTACTTGAATCTTAAACCCTCACAACAAACACATCCTAAGTAGTTTGGTAGATGCTCTGACTACATATTAATGGATTCACACCTCCATAATTGATTCATCGTCACAATTTTTTTTGGGGCAAAAGATGATTAACATTGATTGAGATCAAAAGATCCTTGTGAATACAATTGAAGGTTTACAAAAAGCAAATCAATTGAAAGTAAAAACACAAACCTAACCTCGTTGAAATGAAACATACAACCATTGAAACTTGACTATTGACTATTGAAAATAAAACATAAACCAAAAAACTTCATCATAGAAGACCTTGCATCTTTATCATCCGAAAAATATATGCTTGCCATTGTCATAACTTGCACTTGAAGGCATGAACATAGATCCATAGATGAAAATGGTGATACTTGCAAAAAAACCAACAAACACAGCACCCCAATACCGAACCCACCAAACACAAGGACCACATAATAAGGGCAAAACACCCACGGGCGACATTGATACGGTTTGACAGATTCTTGAAAACCGAGTGCCGAAGCCAACCAGTGAGTTAAAGCGACGACGCGACCCAAGTGGGTGGTGGTCTCGCGAGATATAGGTACGGATTTGGAGATGGCCATGTAGAAGCGAGTCACTTTGTTTGAATATCCACGATTGTTGAAAAGAAAACTAGATCTGGGAAAAAGATTTTGGTTAGTTTTGTGAAAAAACACTTGAAAATTGAACTTGATAATTAAAAGAGGTTAAGTTTATTGGTGAGCCCTCCGGTCCTCTAGCGTGTAGCCGGCGACTGAAAAAGGTAGAAAAGGTTTAGGGTTAGAGAGAAAGAAAGAAAAAGGTTTTTTTTGGCAAAAGATATTATATGTGGGCCATAAAACTATTTTGTCTCGGTCACTCTTCTTTTTCATTAAAAATATTAATTTAAACTTGAATACAATGAATATAAAATAATATTTAATATATAATTATAATTTTTATTTATTTTCACTATTTTTCAAACCTATACTAATCCCAATTTAAATTCCAAACTATTTTACAAACCAAACGGGCTCTTAATTTTTTAAGTATAACAATTCATTACAGATTCAAAGGTTGTTGTCTACTTTTTTTTCATATGATGTAGTATTACTTTTAATTCATCGTTTATGTTTGATCAATCTTAAGAGGGAACAAACCTAATGGTTTTCTTTGAAGTACAAAACTGAAGTAATGCCACAAAATGTTTTCTTGTAATATCGTTCTTTTGTTCCAAAGGTACTCAAGTTATTATAGTTATTGGTCAAAATAATTTGTAATTTACAATTTACCTAAAAGAATAGGTAAAAAAAAAAGGTACTGAAGTTACATATATTTTAGTGTATGTCATTGAACAATATTGGTTTGCTGTAATATCACACTTACAAGTTCCAATTTCTTGTTAATTTAATAACTTGCTGAACTAGTTACTTGATTGTATATATTTAGTTGATTTGACCTTGTAATGCAGCATGTATATAGTATCACCCAATAACCCGAATTACCCGACATGACATAACTCGATCCGAACACCACCCGAACTCGACGATTCCTTATCGGGTCACGTTGCGAGTGAGTTTTTAAAAACCAAATCCCAACTCAACCCGACCCGCTAAGACCCGATAACACCCTTGATTGTATACATGGTTTTTTGAACACCCAATAAACTCAAATAATAATGCCAAATTTCAAACAAACAAAATCCATTTTAATTGAGTCTGATTTTCTTGTTAAAATATGTCTCCATCATTGCAAACAAATTCAATCCCGCCGACTGTTCGACGAAATGCCTCAAAGACTCCAAAAAGCCTCAAAAGCTGTTAAACTCATTCATGCTCAATCTCTCCTACATGGCGCCTTTCTTTCAAATGGGAAGCTTGCCAATGCCATTGTCGATTTGCATGCCAAATGCGGTCACGTTGACTTTGCTCACAAAGCTTTTCATCACCTGCTGTATAAACATACTTTAGCTTGGAACTCCATTTTATCAATGTACTCGAGGCGAGGAATGTTAGAAGACGTTGGACGCCTTTTTGGTGCTATGCAGGCTTCTGGGGTGTCTCCGAATCAGTTTACTTATGCGATTGTGTTATCCGTATGTGGAAGATTGAATAATATTAAGTTGGGTAAATTGGTGCATTGTCGTGTTGTCAAAACAGGGTTTATGTGTGATTCGTTTTGTGAAGGAGCGCTTATTGACATGTATGCAAAATGTGGAATTGTGGAGGATGCATGTGTGATATTTGATGAGTCTGTATATCGTGATACGGTTTCTTGGACAGCCATGATCGCTGGTTATGTTCATGCTGGTTTTCCTGAAAAGGCGATAACATTATTTATGGATATGTTAGAACTTGGTCATGTACCGGACCAAGTAGCATTTGTAACTGTCATAAGTGCATGTGTTGAATCAGGACACTTTGATGATGCACGCCTTTTTTTTAATGAGATGCCTAATCCAAATGCTGTAGCGTGGAACGTCATGATTTCAGGGCATGCACGTCAAGGTTATTATGATGTAGCTATTGATTATTTCCAGAGGATGACTAGTTCCGGGGTTAAACCCACAAGATCCACTCTTGGAAGTGTTTTGAGTGCCATTGCGAGTACTTTTGATCTGGAGTGTGGGTCACAAGTTCATGCACAAGCAGTTAAACAAGGGTTATCTTCCAATGTTTATGTGGGAAGTTCCTTAATTAATTTGTATGCTAAGTGTCAAGAAATGGATTCTGCTAGGACTGTCTTTGATGCGTTAGATGAGAAAAATATTGTTTTATGGAACACAATGCTTGGAGGTTATGCACAAAATAGAAATGCTGGTGAAGTCATTGGTCTATATGCGAACATGAGAGACTTTGATTTCCAACCAGATGAATTTACTTACACCAGCGTTCTGAGTGCGTCCGCTTCTTTAAAAAATCTGGAAGTAGGGAAGCAGTTGCATTCACTTGTTATCAAGAACAAATTCCACGTAAACTTATTTGTAGGAAATGCATTGGTGGATATGTATGCAAAGTCCGGTTGTCTAGAAGATGCTAGAAAACAGTTTAACATGATAAAGAATCGAGACAATGTTTCTTGGAATGCAATGATAGTTGGGTTTGTGCAGGAAGAAGAAGAAGAGTTGGCTTTTAGCATGTTTCAGAGAATGAGATCAGTCGGGATTACCCCTGATGAGGTATGCTTTGCTAGTATACTAAGTGCATGTGCAAATATTCGATCTCTAACTAAAGGAAAGCAATTACATTGCCTATTACTCAAATTCAATATGGGAACTAGCCTTTATGCTGGAAGCTCTCTTCTTGATATGTATGCCAAATGTGGGGTCATTTCAGATGCACAAGAAATTTTCTCGTCAATGCCAGAGAAAAGTGTAGCTTCTGCTAACGCTTTGATTAGTGGGTATGCTCAAAATTCCATGGAAATAGCTTTAAATTTGTTTAAAGACATGAAGGTTCAAGGACTTAGTCCGTCAGCGGTTACATTGGCCAGCCTATTGGATGGCTGTAATGAACCGTACAAATTGAATATTGGAAGACAAACTCACAATTTAGTGATAAAATACGGTTTCTCTTATGATGATGAATTCTTGGCTGTATCTATTCTGGGTATGTATTTTAAGTCTCATGCACCATCAGATGCAATGATTGTCTTCTCAGAGTTGCCAAACCAAAAAAGCACAGTTTTGTGGACTTGTGTTTTATCAGGACTTGTCCAAAATGATTGCAGTGACGTGGCATTAGAAATATACCAAGACATGAGGAGAAATGGTTTGATGCCTGATCAAGCAACATTCGTGAGCATCCTTAAAGCATGTGCAGCCTTAACATCTCTACAGGATGGTCGTGTAGTGCACTCACTTGTTTTCCACACGGGTTTTGACTCAGATGAGTTAACATGCAGCGGTCTTGTAGACATGTATGCCAAATGCGGTGACATTGATGGTTCTTCACAAGTTTTCAGGGAAATACTTAAGAAAAAAGACGTTATCACTTGGAACTCGATGATAGTTGGTTATGCGAAGAATGGGTATGCTGAGAAAGCTCTACAAATCTTTAACGACATGAATGAATCAAATATAAAGCCTGACGATGTCACATTGCTTGGAGTACTCACTGCGTGTAGTCATGCTGGAAAAGTATCTGAAGGACGTCATATATTCGATACTATGACTAATCACTATGGGATTCAACCACGTATGGATCATATTTCTTGTATGATCGATCTCCTTGGACGGTGGGGTTATCTCAAGGAGGCCGAGGATTTCATTGACAAGTTGGAATTTAAACCAAATGCTATGATTTGGGCTACGTTTCTTGGGGCATGTAGAATACATGGTGATGAAACTAGAGGAAAACGTGCGAGTGATGAGCTGTCTATTTTGGAGCCCGAAAGCTCAGCTTCACATGTGTTGCTCTCAAATATATATGCAGCTTCAGGTCGTTGGGACCGATCTAACTTTGTAAGAAAGGAAATGAAACAAAAGGGAGTTAAAAAGCATCCGGCATTTAGTTGGACGTAGTTAGGATAGCAGACGCATGTATTTATTTTAAGGGACGAGTCACATTCTAGTTCTAGTGAAATGTATGAACTTTTGAAGGAATTGAAATCATCAATTAAATATGAAATGTATCTTCCTGGAACTGAATCTTGTGCTCATGAAGAAGAACTGAGAACATTTTAGGGTGAAATATCTTCCTGGAACTGAATGTTGTACACATCTTTCTCAATAAGGAAGTTGGAAGCTAGAATATAACGATGAAATATCTGACTTTTTTCTTTAGCGGCACTAAAATATCGTACAACAAAACACATTCTAAGAATAAACCTGCAAATACAGACTCTGAATTAACACGACATTATCGAGCTAACAACAACATATAACCCGATAAAACACATACAAAAACACAATTCATGGCTACGGCTTCAATTCACGAAGTCATGTCTGTAGAATTTTAGACCCTAACAAGTACAGTATTCTTTCAACATGGTGAAAGGAACATGCAACAAATGGTAGTATAAAATAAAGGCTCGATGTCATTTTCAGTAAATTATAAAATATGGAAGCTTTAGAGTTTGAAGAAGTGTTTTGCAGTACAATCAATGTATATAGAACTCTAAAGCTTAAAATGTGCACCAAGTCTATTGATACTTGTAAGTAATAGTCTGTCTCCTCATGAACTACATATAAACCACCTCTCTGTTCTTTGCAAAATATCAATAAACATCTTACAATCAATTGCTTACAACATTATGGCTTCTCTTCATACTCAACACTATTTCCCTTATTTTTCTCCACCACCACCATCTCCCGCTGCAATGCCACCATCTCCTCATTATGAATCACCACCGCCTACTGAGCCTGCTAGACCATCACAACCACCTCCAGTACCACCACATACCGTCCCACCGCCACCACATGCCGTTATACCACCACCTCCCCATACCATCCCACCACCACCACCGCCATTTGGTCCACATTTGTCACCACCTCCCCCACATAACCTCCCACCACCATTGCCTCCACATAACCTCCCACCACCACCTCCACCTCCAGGGAACCATAACACAATCATTGTTGTAGTATTTGTCTCGTGTGGTGGTGTGTTCTTCTTGGCTTTCATGATGGCAGCACTGTGGTGTTTCCTCAAGAAAAAGAAGAAGATGGTTAGAAAAGCAGAAAATGTGCATATTGATGAACACCGAAAGATTAGTGAGAGTATAGTACAAGGACCGCATGGGGAAACTGCGATGCTTTCAGTTGAAGATGATATACATATTGAAGAAGATATTGAGAAAAGTGAAGTTGAAAACTTTAGAAAAGGCATGCATGGTAACAACAATCAACCAGCATCATCCAGTTCTACCCATCACCAGCATGGCCACAAGGCCTGATATCAGACTTCCATTGTTTCTATCCCAAGGTTCTAATTCAGAACCAAGTTGGTGAAATAAATAACAATTTCTATTATCATTCATGTCAATCTTCTTTTATTTGTAATATCATTCCCTTGAATGCTGACATAAGTAATTCACTTTTCTTCTAAAATAATAAATTGTGAATCATGAGCACTTATTATATATTTGCTTACAGGAGATGCAACTTGACCTTCCCGAATTAACTCATGGCCCTTCCAATAAATTCATCCAAGTTCCGACTATGAATACCTCATCTTTTCGCATGGCAAAGACACACATTTATATAGCATAGACCTTTAAACTGGAATATTTCCATTAAATACTGGTAACTCACTAAATTGTAACAAAGACCAGTGAGGCAAGCAAGCAAGCAAATACAGTTTAGTACTATATGAAATGAAAGTTTCTTTTGACCCCCAATTCCAATTATTTAATTTGTTGAAACCTTAAACCCAAAAACAAAGAGAACAATGCAACTAGTTTTTCTCTAATTAAAACTGTGGCATCAAACTTACGTGTTCTAGTCATATACTTACTTTACCATGGAGTTCAAAGTACACACTAAAATAAAAAAATTGTCTATCATACACACAGCAAAATTAGTGAACTCTGGACTAGTTGAGACAAATCCAAAATAATGTACATACTTGAGCCTACAACAGTTTACGATGTAATGATTAAATGTGCTAGCTTGGCTAGAGTGTGCATATCTAAAATCTTAACATCAAGAGTTTCATCCAGCTTAACTATTCCATCACTCCCATCAACACCAATAAGCTTCCCTGTTGCCCCGCGCTGGGCTCCACTCATTATCTTAATTTTGTCAGACTTATTTGGCGCCACAGCCTTAATCTCATCAGGGATGGCAGTGATAATCTCACCGTCCCCACTTGCACCGAGAGCTACTCGACAGGCACCATCCTGAAAGGCAAAACAAGTCATAAAACATGATCAGTGTTACACCCGACTGTAATCCCAAAGTTTTATGTCCAATTAGATTCAAGTACTTGGTTGACATGTACATCATTGACTTGTATGTTTTGAAGTATTATCCAAGCATAACAAAACCTTGGAATTGACGGTTTGAGCCTCCAAAGAGAAACGAGTGATTAATCAAATTTTTAAAAAAAAAACTATTATTTGAATTTTGCATTCAACTTTTCGGTAGTAAACAGATCAGTGTGTAGAAGAAGAAAGTATATACCAGAAGCACTTCTCGAATGACACCAAGGGCAGCATCATCACCTGACCTGCGTACATTTACTAATATGTTTGGGAGGAACCACGGACCATCATTATCTCCACCTACAATGCAAAGACCACCATTATCATCCACATTGTATTTAGAGATGTCAGTACGATTGAAAACATTTAATTCATTATCATAGTTTAGCATAGAAAAGTAAACTACAATGGGACACAGCTCACCCCTCATTCACACCAACACTATATTTAAGCCATAACAGCAGTGCCCGTCCAGATAGTTTAAAAACTATTATCCATGGTGTGAGCTACTTTTCTCAATAAATCTCAACAGTAGCACAATATATATGATTGAAACCCACCTAAGACAGGTGACATTATATCCAAGCCAGCACCTCCAGGAGTCATTGGTTGGCCACCAGGAGTACCCGGTAAAAAAGCTGAACTTGGTGTCATGGGCGGCTGTCCACCAGGTGTAGATGGCAAGTAAGGGCTTGGAGCATTAGCTGAAGTGACATAAAAGTAAAAATAAATCAGTTAAACAGAATTATTCTTGTAATAACTCAAAATAAAAGATGATGTGTATTTCAGGTTACCGTAGGCAGGGGTGTTGTCCCTCGGTGTGCCAGCTTCACTGTAACTCCCACCAGGAGTGTTGGCCCATCCTGAACCAGGAGTTGGTGCTTCATATGCTCTTGAACGAGGACTCCCCGGCTACAATATATTATGCAACATTAACCAATCACATAGAGACTAAGACTATGTCTGTCTGGAGTAACTCAAAGGTCAATGAAGAGTGCTCACCTGATACTGAGGACTTGATCCCCAAGAGCCAGGGTTTCCATCTTCCCAAGAATCCCTAAAATTGTAACAAATAATTGTTGAATGAGTACTACTAACCATCACATCAATGTTCTAACAATGGTATATAACCATCACATCAATGTTTGAAGATTGGTATATACTAGTTATTAAGCTGCAACAGTTGTCGTTAATTTTAAATGACAGGCAAGGCCAACAAGTAATGTACACATCCACATAAGTGGCACACATGTACATCACCGTTTGTTATGTTAACTTTTGTATTTTGACATCAGAGCAATCTCTAGTTTGAAAGACATTTATCATGTTAAAAGAAGGCTAACCTTGATGGACTCATCGGTGTGTATGGATTCCATGCTCTGTCACGCATAGGCGTCCTCATGCCATCATGAATAGGAGTCGCTGAGAAAACATTCAAATACATTAAACATAAAAAATAGATAATAAAAAAAATGCACTCTATATAACTACGATGTAAGCTCTGGAAAAGCAACCTCCAGAATCTCTCATAGGCGTCATGTATGGATGGAGTGGGGTTCTTGAAGGATGCATAGGTGTCTCACTTCCAGAGCCGTACCTATGTGTGTCACTGGTAAAACGTACAAAAGTTATTTAATTGTACAATTTAGCAGGAAAAAGAAGGCATAAAACGTGTGTCTGAATATACCGATATGGAGTTGTAGTAGCATTCACAATATCAGAGATGTGAGTGCGATCAACTGCAAAAAAGAACCACGAATTACATGAAAACATGTCAATAATGGGTCATATGGGAATATAGAAGTAAAATAAAAGTGAACAAAATTGAGACGAAATAATGGGTTATACAGGTCAAATTTCTAACACGTAACCAAATGCTTACATCACGCAAAAACATTTTTATGTAAAAGTTGTAAATACTATTGCATTCACAATACAGATTATTAATAACTAGCAATCTAGCATGATACCCGCCGCCCGCGTGAGATTATTAATAACTAGCAATCTAGCATGATACCCGCCGCCCGCGTGATGGTGATAATGAAGCGATTAATTTTTTTGGTGAGTTCTTGTTTTTGATTGCACGTTTTTCATGACAACTACATTATGAATTTGTAATTTCTATCAATCTGAAGAGAAATAAGTGGTAAATGTATTATTCCTGGAAAAAAATGCATAATTTATAGTTCAATCAGTGTAAAGAGATAAAAAAAATTTATAATTAGTTTTTGTAAGGTAAACAAGCTACATAAATAGATAATGACATGTAAATTAAAGAAGTGAAGGACAACTTAGTCTTTTTCTTAGGCTTGCTATTCAAAACGCCTTCATGCTTTATAAGATACTAGACGAATACCCACGCATAGCGACGGTTAGGGGTGTTAATCGGGTCGGGTTGGTCAGGTTCGGGTTCAATCGGGAGGCGGGTCAACTTGAATTGAAGTTAAAAAAACATACCCGAACCCGACCCTATTTAGAGGTCGGGTTGGTCGAGTCCGGGTCAACTCAAGTTCGGGTCTGGGCCATTTAAGAATTATATATTCTTAAGGTGGTTACTTAAATTCAGATTAAAAGCCATCTTAAGCATTCTAAATCTTAACCATACTTTAAATCTAGTGTGCAGTCGATACACACATGAATACACAGTAGCAAGTTAAAAACCATGTTATACTTGTGAAGATAAACACAAATGCAAAGAAACGTCAACTCTGTTGTAAGCATTTGAGCAAAGTGAAACACCAAGACTGGAAGGAAAATACAATTAGAGTGAACACATATTTCTTTTTGATACACTGACATGCATACAAAGTCACATGAACACCTAAGATAGATGGATCTGTGATCCTTATTAGTTAAGGAATTCTAACTATAGACTACAATGGCCTTCATAACAACTAGGCAATATAGAACAAGTGACCATAGAACAAGTGATATACCATAGAACGATATAAAAACAATTTGCAAATGATATACTGTACTAAGTACTAATATAGAACAAGTGAGCAAGTAAGTAACCATAGACTATGATACACTAGGCAAATTTGCGTATTCCATGGATACATTACATACATACAGTAGGTAAATTTGCATAATGTAATCAAATGATACATCAAACGTGTAATGCAATATAAAAAATAAAAAATAAAAAAATCTAACTCAGGTCACTCAGGTTGACCTGAACCCGAATAAGAAAGTATTATAAACCCGAAACCCGACCCAAGTTAATATTCGGGTCACTCGGTTCGACCCGAATATGCTTATTCGGGTTCGTGTTCGAGTTCGGGTCGGCTTTATTGACACCCCTAGCCGATGGTGTATAGCAACAAATAAATATACTTCCGAACTTGTGGTTTTTGTGTGACCCTTGATGCAACACTTAGGTTCAATTTGTATTCATTGCGAGAAAAGAAGTCTATGGGTCAGTATACGCTTATTCGGGTTCGGGTCGGCTTTATTGACATAGCCGACGGTGTATAGCAACAAATAAATATACTTGCGAGTTTGTGGTTTTGGTGTGACCCTTGATGCAACACTTAGGTTCAATTTGTATTCATTGCGAGAAAAGAAGTGTATGGGTCAGAAACGAAAAATGATAAAAAGTTTGAAAATTAAAAAATATTTAAATTTCCAATTAAATGGTGGATGTTGTTTCCAACTTTAGTCAAGGGGATATTAGTAGTTGAATTATACTCATTTTTTTAACTTTTTTAAGTTTTAGAAAAATGGTTTCTCTCTTTTATATATGTTAGAATCTTATTGTGACCTACAATATATACTCGCAGTAAAGAGAGGGAGATAGAGAAGAGATATATGTAGAATAGATAGTCAATAAGTTATCTTAGGTTAAAGATGATGCAAGTTTTTGAGGGTCTAATGACAGTTTTGTGCCACATAAATTACCGTCATCCAAACCAAAATGACCTGTTACTTAACCCAACCTCGCCACCCTTTGCATCACAGTAGGGAAAAAATGCTTACCTGTAACAACCCTCATTTGTGACTCGAGTTCAATCCGAACTGTTGTTCCACTGGCATCAACAACCCGGCCCTTGTATCCTTTCCATGGACCCAACCGAATTTTGATGGATGTTCCAGCTAAAGAATCTCTCCCTCTTCCTCCACCTCTATGCCTCCCACCAGCTACATTAAATCAAAAATGATAATTAATGTACCCTACTTTCAATAAGACATTACATAGGTCAAAAATACTTCAAAAAAGAACTGATGCTCAACATACACAGTGGTGGGCCCCCTCTACCCGGAGATCTGCCAGGAGAATTAGGAAACCGAGAAGGAGTCCTAAGCTGGGCAACTCTAGATGCCAATGGATTGCCCTGCACACGTACACGAGGAAATTAAATATTGAGTAAAATATATTACAATAACAAGACAATCTTTGAAAAAAAAAAATAGGATCAAATATACATACATTTCTATCACCATTGGCACGAGAACCACCAACCAATATGCATGATTGAGATTTAGTACAGATAAATCCTGCATGCTCCAGATGGTGACGATCATATATGAACAAAATTCCTCTATATATATGCTCAACAGGCCCTTGTCGCCCCTATATAAGAAAATAAAAATCAAAACCAAAAGTATATAAGAAAAACCTTATTTGAAAAATATGAACACTGTAGGACTTGCCTTGCATGGACCATCAATGACTTTGACAACATCTTTCGCTGATACCGTGTTCTTATAACGATCCTGAGCAGATATTTTT
Organism: Tanacetum coccineum; assembly: GCA_026074375.1. Classification (NCBI taxonomy): domain Eukaryota; kingdom Viridiplantae; phylum Streptophyta; class Magnoliopsida; order Asterales; family Asteraceae; genus Tanacetum; species Tanacetum coccineum. The sequence continues at coordinate 21,688 of BQNB010016006.1, forward strand.
CTGTCAATCTTGTATTTAATGTCTCTTAACCTAACAAGTTGAACTTCTGCTCTATCTGCAACACCCTTCAAAACCTGTAGAAAAGTGCTACATTAAGCAACCACAGTTTTTTACCAAGCAAACAGAGGTGGCATAAATGGGTGATTCATGTGGAATAAATAACAGGTCTGCATGGCTTCGGACTAAAATTTTACATATAAGTAAGGCGACAAATATGATTAAAAAACTTGTACAATATGAATAACAATCTGATCTTCTAATAAACTAAGGAGGTTTAATCATTAAAATACACTTTTGCCAACTACGACACATTTGACATGTTCCCATTTTAAGCTAACTGCTAACCTATTTACAATTTACGCATTTGAGCAGTTAGTCATGAGTAAACCGGGTCAAATGCCCACCCTAACGGCTAGTAATTAAGCTAACAAAACCAACCTGAAAGGCTTCACTGTCGACGCGTATGATTACACCGAAGTTTGAATTGCTGCACATATTCAATACATATAAAATACTGAGATAAGAAAAGCAATAAGATTACACTATGTTTGATAAGTCTACGATAGAGAGAAAGGGAAACAGAAAGAATATTATAAAAAAAATGTGTTCCTGAGTTTTTATAGAAGAGAAGAAAAAGGAATCGATATGCATATCTAAGTGATTTTCTCTCATAACTGGCATCATAGATGTGGGAATGAGAGAAAAGAGAGTTTATAGAGTTAGTTCATCGACTAAACTACGCAACCTGAACTATCATAATTTTCATGCAAGGGTATTATTCTAAAAATCACAACTTTCTTTCCCTTCTCTCAAACTCGAGAACACAAGGTAATATAACTATTTTCTGTTGGGTATCCCTTATTTTTCACTCCTTTTCTCTCTACTCGTTTGTTCTTCCCTCGTAAATCAGGAACAGATTATAAATATACTGAGTTGAAGCTTACTCCAGTTGGACAAGATCATGCAGCTCAAAGTCCCCAATTTTGGTAATGCCAGATGTTACTTCAGAACTCTCAACAACATTGTCAGAGAATACACGTAGCTGTAATAGCATAATGTGCGTTAGCAACAAACTGTCGTATGGCAGAAAAAAAAGTTACAACGGACTGAAATATGTATCACTTACCGCTTCTTTAGTAGTATCTGACACTATGTTAACCAGGTGCCCCTCAACTGTAATAACCATTCCGGTCACACCTTCTTGGGCACCAGATACAACTTTCACATGATTCCCTGGTTCAAAATACTTGCACAGCTCTCTTTCACTTACAGCAAGAGTTTCCTGCAAACCATGAAAATAATAAATAGATGTAATGATACATAACTAGCGAGGGCAATATGGGGTGGGTCAGACAACCGTTCAAACTGATTGTCTACAGTATGCTTTAAACCAGGCCAGGTTGACTTGACCTACAAACACTTGTCCAATTTAAATTTCATGTAATCATTTAATGTGTTAATTGTGGTAGATAAAACAATCTTAGTTCAACATAATCAAACGGTCTCTTTAAATAAAAGTTTATAAGGCTGTAGGGATTAAAACCGCAGCTTCGGTAACTTTAAACCACCCATTTGACCCTTTGAGCAATCATGGTTACCATTTGAGATGATGTACAACCCAAAACTAAACCCAGAGTGAATTTGGGTCAAAAATGCATCAGCTAAATGTAACAAATGCTCTATTTTCAGGATGTGACCAAATCTTAACTTGCAGCCTTTAGAAGAGCACCACTGGAAGATAGAAAAAAAGAAGCATAGCTGAACTTGATTAACTTACTGGAAGGTCAGTTGCATTTGGTTTAATATGAACAGTGCTTTCCTCGACTTTCTCCACCCATCCCTTTAAATTCTTCAGGTCCCCCTTGATAATAATAACTCTGTCACCTTTCATAAAATGTCCTTTCTTTCTGTTTGCAAAGAGCGTCGAAAGACTTGCGATGTCACCATCCCCATTCTCATTAGGTTGTCGGAACTTTTCAAGCTCATCAAAACTTGGCTGTATATTCTGAGCGCTTATCGACTTCATGGATACAGTTTTATACAAGAACCCATCCTTGAACATCATGCCATTTATATTTTCAAAGTAGTCACCGGTCATTGGGTCGCGTCTACGCTCGACACGGATATGCATTTCTCTGGATGGTGTAAACAAAAAAAGATGAATAATTTAATGCCCCTAGTAAATGAAGTGTAACAAAATATTACAAAAAATGAACCTACCTAGCTTCATCAACATTCATAAAACGCGGCGGAGGGGTAAATGTCTTCTTCTTCTGAACTTCCCTACCTTCCTGAAATGGGAAGCAAGAACACTTTAAACAATGCTCAACAACTTATTGGCTACTTTTACATGTCTTTGCAAGCATATAGTCGCTTAAATGTAAAGGTGGAACACATCGAACCATTAACTTCTAAATTAGGTCGATTCAGATCATCTTCAATATGTAATGCGTCAAACGGGTAAAGTCAAAACCTTCAGCTTAAAAGGAAAACAGGTCAAAAGTAGACCAAAGTACATTTTAATCGCACAGACCTCTTAATCCAGTTAACTGGAAAAAAACCACAATCACGCAAATATCTGACTTTGTTGTATTAAGAATATAAGCTTCCTTTTCTGTACCCAATTTAAATATCTAATGAGATGGAAACTGAGAGCAAATGGCTAATAGCACAACAGGAAGGAGCCATGTCCTACAACCCTTATGGTTCTTTCAAAGTCTTCTTTTTATTATTATCTAAACTTAAGCTAAAAATAAAAACAAAAAGAATTTGCAGATTAACAGTAAAAATATTAGATAACTAAAGTAATCTGAAACTCCTGTGTGGTGAATACAGCAAGGTACTGAGATTGAAGACATAATAGACATACCAATTTGTTTGCCAAAGCCTGCAAGTCAATCCTTGGAATTAACTTCACAGTGACTCTCTGTCTCACATTATCCACATCCACAACCTACAAGAGAAGAGGCTTCAGTTATCTTGACTAATGCCCATCAAAAAAAGAAAAAGAAAAAGGCTATTACCTTTGCAAGGTCCCCTTTGTATGTTCCAATCTTCATTCTGACCCAAGTATCTCTTGAGATATCAATTGCTTTGCTCTCAACTGACAGAACATCGGTCATTTCCTTTATAGGGACCAGCAAAATCTTGCTACCAGTAAATATATTACGCATACCCTTGCAAGCCTGACAAAAGAATCATATAACTATTCTCATAACATTTTTTGTCAATACAGCCAACAGATATGATTATGCGATCTAAAGACGTACCTCTCTGACATGGGCTTCTTTATCTGCTTCAATGTAGATATAGTTCTTCAAATGGTCAAGGGCAATGGCTGACCTAATCTGCATCTCAGCAGCTTTATCAATGCACTTCTGCATTAGACAAACAGCAACCTCTCTCTCATGGCCAATCTAGCACATAAAGAAAAGTTCAGATAATCAATGCATTAACTCTCCCTACGAACACAATACAGGTAGCAAGATAGGCATCATAAAACGAGTTAAAACAGTTGGTTTTAAGATGGGTCATTTTAGTAGAGAAACTGGCTTATAATGCAAGCTTTCACCTTTTTATGAAAACAAACTGGATTTGCTTACCAATAAGTACAACAATGTTTAATCTAGTTACCACCTTCCACCATTTAATAGAGTGAATGTGATGTCAGTTAAACACAACGGTAAAAATAATCTGAACTGTTGTAAAATCTAAATCATATAATTGCACTTCTTAGTATGCGACGCAATGGGACAGGTCTATTATGGGTCAGAAATAGCTGAGCTGGATTGACCTGCATGCACATCTTTGTCAAAAGTTGTATAAAAATTTGATGCGTCAATTATTATTTCATAAACAAAGACAAATAACAGTAATCATCTAAATACTTGTGAAAAAAAAACAAATGATAAGGTTGTAAGAGACTTGGGCATCTTTCAGCCCGTTTGACCAAATCGAGTCATTCCTCATTCAGTTGCGATTTTTACTAGGCCGTTTGAGTTTTAAAAAATACCAAATTGACCCACCTAAGTAATATACAATTAATGGCAGAAAGAGAAAAGAACTCTAGGCATACCGCACACTTCACCATCCACAACTTTGGATCACGAACAGATGGCAACAGAGCTTGCTGTTCCACCTCAGTCTGATCATCATCATCGTCATATTCTGACCGGTTCCTAGCATATCTCTCTTGAATTTTTCTCTCAAGAGCTTCAACATCTTCCTGTTCATCATCACGTGTAAGCAAAGGACGACGCATCCTTCTTGCATCTTCAGCATCGTGATCATCTCTCTCATTCACTATGAAATCTGAGCAAAAAAAAAACCTCATCAGCAAAATTAAAAGAAATTCAAAATTTTATAAGATATAATGAATACATTACAGCTTAAAGTAGTTCAAAGGTCAAGTAAAGAGTGCCAATCACATAAAGCAAATTTAAGAAACAGGAGTTTCACCAATGAAGCATTCACAAAGGATGCGAAAATATATGACAATAACTGCGTTTTACGCATATAACAGAATCACTGGCTGAACTTAAACTTATTCTTTGTAGTATATACATGATGCTAAATATAACTCAAGTGTGATCATATAATAAAGTAACCATGATAGGTTGAATATATACGGAAGGAACTTCTGTTGTAACCTAGTGTTATTAAGAGCTAGAGCAAAGAATATTAAACATCGACACCAGCTTATGATTTAATATTCTATTGTTTCCCCTACAGCATATGTCTCTCCCTTACTAACCTTCAATATAGTATTAGCTGGTCATATAGATGATAGACATTATCCTAAAAAAAAGTGGCATCATGAGCATGCATAAATCAAGTGTATTGTAACAACACAGAAACTCAGTCGGAAACAATCGCATTAGACATACTTCTAAATAAATAAAGGCTATTAATAGGCCAAAAACTTAGCGGTTACCCTAAAAGGATTAAAAACTAGGTTAACCTCAGAAAGCTAGTAATTAAACAAGTGTCCAGGAATATTTAAGTGGTAACTAATAACGTAATTAAGTATATGCATGCAGGGTGATTAATGAAAACAAATGCAAGGACTATACTTCAGAAATTGACATAAGAAGTGCAGTGAGCAAAACATATAAAAGAATCCCAAACAGATGCTAGGAAGCTGTAGGACCTTTAATACATAAATCACAGGATTATGTGCCAGAGTTTAGGGATGAGCGCGGTACCAGATTGGTACCAAACCCGTACCGAATTGGTGGTGCCGATTTTTTCCCGAGCATGAATAGGGTGTACCGGTACCGTACCAAACGGGATTCGGGTACCGGTACTCGGTACCGGGAAATCGGTACCTATCCGGTACTTCCCGTTTTTTGTAAGAAAAAAAACAAAATTATAAATTTCACACTAGTAACTTTCTATGACAACAACAAAAAACAGGATATAATGTGCATTTCAAGTGATTTTGAACCGAGGGTTCATTATCATATCTCGAATCCGATTCATAAGTATTCAACATTAAGGTTTCCTTTAAAAATTGTGTCATCTCTCTGTATAAAATCAATATATGCGAAATAGATACAAAATAAACTAATAATCATTCATGTAACTATGTATACTGATATATGCGAACTAGATATAATAAACTAATAATTATTATACACTAATAATATACTCGTATGTCACTAACTACTTGAGTCGACAAGCTAACATATGTATACTTGCGAATTCGATATATAAACTAATAATCATTGATGTAACTATATATTTTGATTATTAGATAAAAAATAAATTAATAATCATTGCAAACTACGGTGCATATTAGGGACGTCTTATTGCATATGTAAAAAAATTACCTTTATTTTTTCGGTGATGATGATCGAGATGATTTAAAGATAGTAAATTTAATGATTTGAGTTTTTAACTTTTTTTAGATTTGTGACGGAGCTATGGTTGTTACAGTTTTTGGGACGTTTGGTTTCTTTCCTTATGACTACTCAAATTTCGGGTATTTTTCGGTACTTTCCCGTTTTGGTACCGGTACCGAATTAGTTGTCCTCATTTTTTTTGCTCGATTCATGAAACCGGTCCCGTACCGTGTACCGGGAGTCTGTACCGTTTCGGTACGGTTCCGGTTCGGTACCAGATTCAGGTCCAAATGCTCATCCCTACCAGAGTTAAAGAAAAGAACACTGATGAGGACCTTTACTACATGGAGAAGGCATCAGAGATGATTTGCACGAAGATCCGGCAAAGGGGTTAAATGATCACTTAGTCAGCGCATAGGAGTGTTGACATACCATTAGATAACAACTAAAGAATGTTTCACACACATCAAATAATTGGGTGAAAAAGGGAAAAAAGACGCGAAGTAGAAAATTTTGAAATGTGGCATCCACGCATTTAGTCGTCAGGTAAAGAGAGCCAAAAACCACACAAAACAAATTTTAGGAGCAGGAGCTCGATCGTAAAGCATTCAAAAAAGGTCAAAAACATATAACAATTTCAACATTCTAAGCACATAATAAAATTACTTGTTGGATTCGAACTTGTAGTATTACACGAGTAAAACTTTGACTCGAGTGTGAACAAGTTACTAAAAACCATTACAAGTCAACTAGTGTGGATTCTCGATATTACCCACAACGTATTCTATATTGTGAGTTCATGTACTAACCTTAAAAGAATATCAAACATCTACACCCGCTTCAATATGCCAATGTTTTCCAAACAATATACGACTCTCCCCTACTAACCTTAAAAGTAACAAAAAGCTATTCAAATAAACACTATCCTCAACAAAGTGGGTTCATGAACATGCATACATCATGTGTATAGCAACACTAGAAAATTTTGAGTCAGAAAAAAAATAGCGTTACAAAAACTTTTAGATGAAGAAGAGTGTTGATAGCCAAAGACTTTGGTGGTGACCCTAAAATTATAAAACCCTAGGTTAAACACCAAAGTTGAGAAGCACGAAAATCTACTTTTAGGGGTAAATATCATCACTTGATAGGGAACACACACGAAAGTTGACACCTCATTTTATAACAGCTACAGGTGTTTTACGCAAGGTGTTTTACGCAGCATCCAGATGTTTAGATGTCAAAAGGCTAAAAGAGACAAAAAGTTGGCAAAGATTTGAAATGTAGCATCCATGCATATGTTTTGAGAGCCTGGAGGATATTGTGTTTATCAATTACTAGCCTAAATATTTCTACAAGGTTGAAGATGATAATGAATTCCTATACCATAAAAGTTTTGGATCAAGTAGTCAAACACTAACCTCACGTATACTAATAAAATAATGAAAGAGATAGTCAAAATGATTGCACAAGTGCAGTGGAAAGTAACATTGTTGGATGGATCTCATGATGACAGCTTTTAAATTCCATAAAATCATAAACGCCACTAAGGTTGGGTGTACTAAAGACAACCACCAAGGGTCATCGTCATCCCATATGACCACGCCTGGTGGTTGGTTTTTTTGTACTAGTTTAGTGATCCCAACAACCAAACATAAAAGAAAGACTTTTTTTTTGTGTGCGAGTGAGTTATGGCTATATTTGTGTTAGGGTGTGGTATGTTCATGTGTTGGATTTGGAAGTCACTACTGGAGGGTTTGGTGGTCGGTTTGGATGTTGATGTGGTACCCAACCACACCAACAACCACACTCCTTATTACACTAGTCTAAAAGAAAAGATAATTTTACCAGACGCGCTTTTATCTTCAAAATAACCAAAAAGACAAGCAAAAAAAAGTTAAGAGCAAGCTTGTTAAGCTCTATTGCATCCAAGCCATAAAAACCTGGTCAATCTCACTTATGGATCACGAGGTGGGAGCAAAAATGCACAAGACGTCCATGCTTAAGAACTAACACATATTTGTTCCATTCAATAGCAAAGAATTGTACACTAGTATCATGTCATTCCCAACGCAAATACAGAAACATGTAATTTTAATCCAAAAATATCTAAAGTGGCATGATATAATAAGTGAAAGAGACGAACCGTCTTCGGCGTCATCCTCGTCGTCTTCTTCGGCGTCGGAATCAACATCAGCCTCAAGCTCAAAAAAATTAGCACCAGACGCCTTTTTCGCGGCTTTGGCACCTCTCCGTCTACCTCCACCACCGCCGCCACCGTAATCCTCATCATCATCATCCTCCTCCTCCTCTTCTTCCTCATCTTCATCTTCCTCAGCCGCATCATCTATAAAATCAGATCTCCGTCTCTTACTACCGCCACCGCCGCCTCGACTGGTGCCGTAATCATCGTCGTCTTCGTCAATGGCGTCATCTTGATCTTCGTCTTCTACGTCGTCGTCGTATTCGTCACGCCGTCGAGGCATACTTCAGATTAATTGAAATGAAACGATTAATTGTGATTTGTGAATGTGATTTTGAGGTGTTTTTGAAATGTGAAACCCTAGATATAGGATTATGAGTGCTCTGTTTTGTTTCGAACCGACATTTTATTGTGTTCGGATTCTCTATTTCTACTTTGCACCCTTCTATTATTCTCTCTCATAACTTATACTAACACTATATTCTCGGGTTATATTTTAAGAGAAAAAATAAAAGAAACATAAAAGATTATGTTCTCGAGTATTAGTTAACACTTCGTTCCCGAGTATAAAACGGAAAGAAGAGAGATGAAGAGGGGGAAAAGAGAGAAGTAGAGAGGAATCAGAATTGATTTTTTATCTTGTGTTCCCGAGTTGGAAAGAAAAGAGAATGATGTAAGCAAAAAATAGCTTTATAAAAACTTCACTCCATTTCATCCCAATTTGGGAAGAAAATTAGAAGAGTAAGTTTAGTATAATTTACCATCCTTTACTTTCCTCTCCTCTCCTAAAAAATCTCAGGCACACAACTTATTTTATTAGCATCCCAAACCTTTCCCTTTCACTCCAAAACATAAACTCGGGAACAGAGTGTTAAAGAGGAAAAGAAAATGAAATGGAGTGAAAGTTAGTGTGTTTTTGATGATTTTTAAAGTAAAGTGTTTCCTCTCAAAATTAGGAAGAAAATGTTTACTTTACATTACTTATTTTTAATAACAAAACTTGAGAACACAGTGTAATGTTTTTTAACAAGTATTTTTACGTACGCGTTGTCGCGGAGCGTCTGTATACGATCGTATTGCACGTAACATAATGATGCGGGTGTCGTTAAGACTTCTACACGAAGTTTTACAATTTCCTAGGCAGTGTACCTAATCGTTGCAATGTAGTATAGGCAAGACTCGGGGGGTTGTTATCGTTCTCTAGGGGAGGTTGGGAAGGCTCGAACAGAGCTTAATCGAGATTTACGGGATTGAAAGGAGATTATTTTTGTATTTTTATATTTTATAGAAAGCAAGTAAATTCAATGTTTTAAGAGGTTGGTTTGTTTAACTAATTAATAAACTAAATATAATCTAAAGTACTGGTGATAACTTTATGATAAAATGATGTATTTGCTTAATCATGCATTACTCATTAGATTGCTTCTCTTAATCTTGTTGCCTTGTCACACTCGTGATGATCTGTGTAAGTATTTCCTAAGTCATGAACAAATTACACGAACCCACCGTCTATTTAATATTTCGTTAAGGCAACGCACAAGTAAGGTAGTATGAAGACTATTACAAGGCCCCTAAGAGTATATTAAATGCAATTGAAATATCTTAAGAGAGATCAGCCATATTAGGGGTAAGGTAGTATGAAGACTGTTACCGATGGTATCTTTTCTACACACTCGCGTTTCCCTAGACGTCTATGCCAATTTAATATCTTATGGCTAGTTTTCTAAAGCCTAACGAGCACATTCATCACAAGAAGCAACAGTAAAAGGATATACAATCCAACTTTCATGCAATCATAAGGAGGGTTTAGCCTAACATTTTATAAAGAAAGCAAGAACATAAATCAATCAAACAACACATAGACATATTGAATTATTAAAGATAGATAATCTTACTTGATTAAAACATGGATCAGGGTCAGTTACAATAGGGTTTGAGGCCCTAAAGTCGGCCTAAAAACTGACAAAATACTTAAGGTTCGGCTCCTAAAAGTTATACAAAGTTACACACTTAAAACCCTAAATTCGGTTTAATATATATAGAGAAATCGTCGCGACGGCGTCCAGTTGTGGTTGCGACGCCGTCACGAGATATAATCTTCTAGGTCTGATATGAGTCGGTTACGTCCTGACGTCGTCGTCAATTTTCTGACGCCGTCACTAGAAGAAAGATTGCGACGGCGTCGCTTTATGCCTGCGACGCCGTCTCCACACTCTGTATGCATAATTCTTTAAGAGATTTGGTGTAGGTCTATAGTCTTGTCCGTTTCTTCTCTAAATGAGCCCAAGTCACGTGTATTTCCTCCAAATGTCATCCAAGTGCTAAAAACCTGAAAACAAACGATTAAGCACATAATCTGGGCATATTTGCATGATTTAAGGGGTTAAATGACCTTGAAATAGTGTATAAAAAGATACCTCATCAAATACCCCTACACTTGGGATTTGTTTGTCCTCAGGCAAATGGGCTTTTTTACCTAGACAATAGCAATATTGGGGTCCTCTAACCTACTCTCTAAAAGCATTTTACGACATAACCTTCTAGACCTCGTAATTAAAAGCACAGAAAGCATATACTAGCACCTCACATAAGTGTTTGGGATTCTCTCTTTTACTCGGGTGTATAATAAATTATAACAACTATGGGAAACGGAAAATTAACACTCATTACCTGTCATAGCATATAAATTACCATAGGCTTGGTAAATGATCAAACCTCCACCGCTAGGCGCAAGCATTATTCATTACTATCAAAGAGGTCTTTTAAAGAGTTATGGGGTGTAGGTGTAAGATAACATTAACGGAAACGGAAATGGATGGGATACATTTGGGGAGTGACTTTTGGGTGAATTTGGGGTGAAAGGGTTAGCTAATTATTTATAAGAATACACGTTGGTTGGGTTGCTAAGCCAAGAACTCGGACAAGATATACAAACTCTACATAACTTTACATCAATCTCTTTGTTTTTCTTTTCTTGACTCTAATATAAACATAGACATAAGTAAATGGCAACCCGTATATTTTTCACTCTTTTTTTATATACACTTTTTTGGACACTTTTGCCCTGCCATTGCTTAAACATATAATACATCATGGGGGTTTATAGATACACCACTACACTTGAACTTTTACATACTTGATATTCATAATCTAACTAATGACCCGAATTGAGTTGGATCAAAATAACATGGAGATCATTTGACAAACATATGGGGGTATTGACTTAACTTTTCTTCCTCATTCTTTCGCGAAATATATACTACCATGAATCCCAATTAGGGGTGAGCATCGGGTCGAAACCGACCCGAACCGAGAACACCGACCCGAAACTGAAACCGAGTTAAGGATTTTTGGAAACCGAGAACCGAACCGAATGAACCCTATATAAACCAAAACCGAACCGAATAAGCTCGGTTCGGCTCGGTTCGGTTTATTGGTTTGAATCGACTAAAATGTCGGGTTTGAGCCGAACCAAACCGAACCGACTAAACCGAAATAGATATCCAAAACCAAAAACCGAACCGAATAAGCTCGGTTCGGCTCGGTTTGTCGGGTCAGGTCGGTTTTCATTTCAGTTTGCTCACTCCTAATCCCAATCGTCCCAAAACAGTATCTACAAGGATAAGGACTTAGGAACCGTGTACTCAATAATTAACTTGGGTTAAAACAATAATGTACTAAAGGTGAGTACATACAAGGTAGGCTAAGGCGATTTGGGTGTAACAATTGGTTCAAGGGTGACAATGCTCTTCATTAATAGTCCGGATTAACCAAAAAATTACGAGAACCATAAAAAAGGATAGGCTCGGAGGGTTGTACTAGGGGTATCCTGCACTAAAAATGAGTGCATGGCAAGGGTGTGAGATAGTTATATGATCGGTGTGACCATAATAACAGTTACAGGTTTTAAACATGGGGTTAATCCTAGTGCCTTTTTTCTAGCAAATCTTAATACTTACTATGCGGTCTTGGGATGCATCACAAAAATAAGTTCTAGAATTTAATATACTACCGGTACACTCATATAATTTAATACAGATACCAATGCTCCAGAAAAGGCGACAAAGACCATACGTACACATCCGTAACAACAAAATAGACACATATGACTGCATTCAAACCTTAACTCGTGAAAGCTAAAGGTATAAATTATCTTGGGTATCAAAAATGGAAACTCGAATTCCTATAGATCTAAAGGCGAACCTCACATTTTTGGGGTGGAATTTTGAGGGTTTTTGTGCTAGTCATATGACGCTATTAATACTCGGTTTTTGTCGGTATGTGTCATAATTTTTTTTTAAATTTCGGTCAAAATTACCTTTTATGCTATGTTTCGATATATTACCTATCATTTTAAGGAACAAGCAAATGGCAAATAAAGGAATAGTTTCTAAGGCTTATTTTCCCCTATACTTAAGTTGAATATTGTCCCCAATGTTCTATAGAAGTACCTATAAAAACGAATAAATGGAAAAGAAAACAAGTAAAAGAAACTAGTACTCCCCTGGTTTGCTCAATAATGGAAAAGAAACATGCGATAACTGGTTAAATCATCTTCTAAGAATCATCCAATAAAACTTCCTAAGAACTTCCAAGCGTCTTCTTATCAAATATAACATGTAATCAAAGACAAAGACAACTACACCAAACATAAAATCAACGGGATAGATATATACAATGAGAGTTTAGGGTTTTGACTCTGTGAAAGCAGTAAAGATAGGATGAGAGTAATGATGTAATCATAGGTTTCTACAGGTTTATAAAAGAATTACAAATTTTAAATGTTGTGCAAACTATTTTTCGAAGATACTTAAAAATTTTCAAATTTTCCTGTAGCTGGGCTGACGACGCCGTCTCCAACTTCTGAGTAAAATTTTATTTTATTTTTCTTTGAAAAACTTCCTGCACGCGATTATATAAGTTATTTTCTGTATGAATTACTGCATTAAACCTGAGATTAGTCAATACAATCATATGACTCGAAACTGACGCGAATTAATCTAAACAATTTATTTATTGTGTTTGAATTGGTTCTTAAAAACCAGATATTTCCCCTACATTAATTTTGTTGCAAAATACCTTTGATTGTAATTAAGACGAGGTTAAAAACAAAACAAAGCATGATTACAAAGCATGTTGTCAAAAAAACAATACAAAGCATGATTGCAAAATGATGAATTCAAACATAAAAGAATAAATGAAAAGAATTAAAACACAAGACACTCCTAATATGCGAGAAAAATAAATATTGGGTTGCCTCCCAAGAAGCGTTTTTCTTTATTTATGAGTCTTGTAGCTAGACTCGAAGTCACACGCCCTTACGTTACTTATCCTTTATCATCCATTCCATTTTCTACTTTGACAAGAGCGGGATGCTTATTTTTGAAGTTTTTGTTCCTCCATTGGTCGAACTTCATTTCCTTTTCTTGGTGAAGTTTTATCCTTTCCTCCTATTCCAAAAACTAGCCTATTTACAGTCATAGTGGGGGCTATAGGCCTTATATTGTTCTTAATCCCTTTCTCGACCTTACAGAGGGTTTCAGGTATCCTATGGAAACCTATCTTACTCTTTCCAGATCTTAGAGTTATAGTGCCCTTATCAAACTTAATTACGGCTTTAGCCGTTGTCAGGATTGGTGTTCCTAAGATAAAGGGCCTCTTTTCGTCTTCCTTTATGTCTAAAATCACAAAGTCCATGGGGTACACAAAACCGGCAACATCAACTAATACGTCCTCTGCTATTCCTAAAGGGTAGATATACGAATGGCTAGCTAGGGAGAGTCTAATGTCTGTCTCTTATGTAGGTGGAAAGGGGCATGACGTTCACGTCGGATCCTTGGTCTACTAGGGCGTTCATACGTTTCAGGCCTCCTATGTTACAGGTTATTTCAAAGTTTCCTCCAATGTCCTCCTTCCTTGTTATCTTTTTCTTGAGGATTGCTTCATAGACAGGCCCTCTAGGTGACAAAGTATGGGTCTTTCCTTTCATTTTTCCTACTCGGACTCCTAACAGGGAGTCATTGAACCTTTGATTATCAACAAGCCCCCTCGATTAGCTTTTCATTAATCCTATGCTTCAGGTAATACTCTACAGGCTGAGAGGTGGGTGCCTCCACTCCTTCTCCTTTCTCATCTCTCTTGATTTGCTCGTTTTTGATCCTATTTTCAGCTCCATTCTCTGTCTCGGCTTCTTTTACTAGCATCTTCATACCTGACTACGTCATCTTTGTCACTCTTTTCTTCCTATCCTCTGGTGAGAGAGATAGAATTTACGTTTTTGGTGACGGGGGATTTAGCCTCTTCTCTGATCAATACTTTTTCAGGTGCCCTGCTGGTTGTGAGTTCCTTAAGAAGCCCGAACATTTTAGCCATCTTGATCTCCTCTCGCTGTTTGAAAATGACATTCTCAAATCTCTCCTCCTTTCGGTGTGTGCTGCCATGTAGTCCCGTACTCGAGCCTCAAAAGTGGTTCCTAAAGCCTGGGGCTGAGGGTTTAGATCGGTACGTTCACGAAAAGTGAAGAGGTTCTGCTTTGGTGGTTCATTTTGGTTTTGTGGGCGGGGGTTTGAATAAACTGCTTCAACATAAGTTTGAGGGACGTGCGTTGAGCTAGGTCTAGGTGTCGGTCGCGACCCCTTTAGTAATAAATTAATCTGGTCTTCGAGCTCAAGATGTCTTCGGTCAGGTGTTTTTGAGGTGTTTTGAGGTGTAGAAATGGCCTTGACTGATTTGACGAAGTTCTTTGAGTCATTCCAGCCCTCATGGTCGTGGAGGGCGAGGTTCTCAATAATCTCCCAAGATTCACCGGCATTCTTGTCGTGGAGTTTGCCGCTGCCGGCGCGGTCAATCTCGCATTTAAGATGAAAGGAGACATGATCGTAAAAATTTTGAATTTGAAGCTAACGATCGATGCCATGATGAGGGACTTTTTGTAGTAAGTCCTTAAAACGAGTCCATGCTTCTGAGAGAGATCATCCTTGATGTTGTTGGAACATCAGGATATCGTTGCGGAGTTTTGCGGTCCTTCCCGGTGGAAAGAATTGAGCAAGGAAACGAGTAGTAAGATCCTCCTATGTGGTGATGGATCCTGCTGGAAGACGTTATCGCGAAGAGAAAATTAAAATAAACACAGGCGCATTCTTTCCCTATTTTCACCGTCAATGTCAAGTGAGTCCACAAGTTTTAAGAAATCCTTGAGGTGTTGGTTTGGATCCTCGGACCGAAGTCCGTAGAATGAGCATCCGTTTTACACCAACCGGATGGTGTCGGATCGAAGAGGTACCACATTGTTCCCTATGGGGAGCTCAATGGTATTCTTGTAGCCCTCGTGGCTAGGTTTGGAGTAATCTCTAAGAGTACGGAGAGGATTCGCGTCTCCCATGGTGGTTGACGATGATGATTTACGAAACAAATAACACGAAAAAAAGATTGACTACAAGAAAGCTAATATAACGGAAATAAAATCTCACTTGAAAGGATTCAAGAGAGTAGAACTAAGCTAAACTAAGTTTGAAACCTAACTATTCCCCACGCAGCAGCGCCAAAAACTTGATGCGGGTGTCGTTAAGACTTCTACATGAAGTTTTACAACTCCCTAGGCAGTGTACATAATCGTTGCAATGTAGTATAGGCAAGACTCGGGGGTTGTTATCGTTCTCTAGGGGAATAGGTTGGGAAGGCTCGAACAGAGCTTAACCGAGATTTACGGGATTGAAAGGAGATTATTTTTGTATTTTTATATTTTATAGAAAGCAGGTAAATTTAATGGTTTAAGAGGTTGGTTTGTTAAACTAATTAATAAACTATATATATATAAACTACTGGTGATAACTTTATGATAAAATGATGTATTTGCTTAATCATGCATTACTCATTGGATTGCTTCTCCTAATCCTGTTGCCTTGTCACACTCGTGATGATCTGTGTAAGTATTTCCTAAGTCATGAACAAATTACACGAACCCGCCGTGTATTTAATATTCCGTTAAGGCAACGCACAAGTAAGGTAGTATGAATACTGTTACTGATGGTATCCTTTCTACACACTCGCGTTTCCCTAGATGTCTATGCCAATTTAATATCTTATGGCTAGTTTTCTAAAGCCTAACGCGCACATTCATCACAAGAAGTAATAGTAAAAGGATCTACGATCCAACTTTCATGTAATCATAAGCAAATACAAATGAGGGTTTAGCCTAACATGTTATAAAGAAAGCAAGAACATAAATCAATCAAACAACACATAGACATATTGAATGATTAAAGATAGATAATGTTACTTGATTAAAACATGGATCGAGGTTAGTTACAATAGGGTTTGAGGCCCTAAAGTCGGCCTAAAAAGTGACAAAATACTTAGGGTTCGGTTCCCAAAAGTTATACAAAGTTACACACTTAAAACCCTAAATTCGGCTTGATATATATAGAAATCGTCGCGACGGCGTCCAGTTGTGGTTGTGACGCCGTCACGAGATAGAATCTTCTATGTCTGATATGAGTCAGTTACGTCTTGACACCGTCGTCAATTTCCTGACGCTGTCACCAGAAAGATTGCGACGGCGTTGCTTTATGCCTGTGACGCCGTCTCCACGCTCTGTATGCACAATTCTTCAAGAGATTTGGTGTAGGTCCGTAGTCTTGTCCGTTTCTTCTCCAAATGAGCCCAAGTCACGTGTATTTCCTCTAAATGCCATCCAAGTGCTAAAATCCTAAAAACAAATGATTAAGCACATAATCTGGGTATATTTGCATAATTTAAAGGGTTAAATGACCCTGAAATAATGTATAAAATGACACCTCATCACGTAAATATGAGTTTTTCATGACCTGCGATTAGTCTATTGTGTCATCTGCACATATCTTTAAAAGCGCTTCTAAAACATCCTTTCATTTGTTACAAATTGAAAGGATGTTTGAGTATGAAACTAATTCATCTAATCAAGTTTTCGTATTTCAAGCTCACTGGGTATAACTAACTTGACTGCCACTCGTAAAGTATTTTTTGTAACATGAAATTGGCATTCATCTAACATTTAAAAGCGAGTTTACTATATAACATTTGCATTTGCATTCATCTAACATTTAAGAGCTAGTTCACCAACTGATTCATCTAACAATATCTTTGTCAAAGTTCATAACATTTGCATTTGTATTCGATCATATTGCACGCAGTGCAAGATTCATTATTTCCTCACATGGGAATGGCTTTCCTGTATTATCCGTAAAGATATTTTTAAAGCATGTGTTAGTCTTTTTGAAGGACTGCTTTTGCAAGTTGCGTTTTTATAGGGGTGTTTATTAAGATACTTTTGCATAGCATTTGCGTCTAATAAATCGCCTTTCTTCTGTTACGTGCAAATCAATTTTAAAACCATGTCTAACCGCATAAAGGTGGCATTAACATATGTCACAATCCAAATTCAAGAACTATAAATCCTCGAATAGTATATGATAGTGTGCCAATATTAATGGCCCAATCCCACTAATAGCACGCTCGGATCAAGCCCGACATAAAGCTCATTAGCATCTACCTGATGACAGCCTACTTGCAAACCCATGCCACACTTGGCCTGGTAACTTATCCCTTACGCATGACTACTCATGTAGGGGACCGTTGTCTCCTCACTATTACTAATGGTTAAAAATGTACCATCTGACACCTGAGTATTGGGGTGCACAACCAGCACTAAACTATAAGAGCCAAGGGGAATGATCACACATGTCCTCCTTTTCTGCTATTGGATGATCAACGTGTGGCCTCCTCACAGTCGTTTATCACTCCTTAAAGGGTTTATCTCTAAACCTTAATGATTCCTTATAAATAGAAAGCATTCATGTTAGGTCGTGTTAATATTGAATCACACTATAGAATTCGATTAAGCTTGAGAGAATAAGAGAGGAAGATAAGTTTTCACTAATTTTCAATTTTATAAAAGATGAAAAGAGAAATGGAGAGGAGAAGTGATTACAAGTCTTAACCTCCTTCTCTAGTAGAATGATGTATTTATAGAATGTTAATCACCCTTTTATATTTCTTACTATTTGCAATCTAGTCCCTAATCTTTGGAATGTAAGCTATTTTTCACTTAAGCTTGCATATCCTTATTACATGACCAACTATTACATATACAATAAAGACTAAACATTACTATATTAAATAAACCACTAAAGTATCATAATCGACATTTTTTCAATCCTAACAATCTCCCCCTAAGGGTCGATTATTCTGGGTGATCCCTTCTTGATCTGAGTGGTCTTCCATTCACGTACATTTCCCAACGTCTCATCTGATCTTGATGCTTCAAACGGTCTTCAATGTATTCTTCATAGAATCGTAAGTATTAAGCATCTGCATTACTTTGACTTGGGGGTCAACGTATCCATACTTCACATCCTTTTTGTACTTCTTCAACTTTTCCAAAACCCTCTTCAATGTCGCATCACAAAACTTATGAATCTCCTTATGAATCATCACTCTCTTCTCCTTTTTGTTGTTCTCGTATATCATCCTGATAACTGGTTTAGAGGTGATAGTAAACATTTTCTTTCTTTTAATATCAGGGAATGTGATTGTTAGAGCAGTGAGGTTGATCTTCTACTGATAACTCTCCATGTCTAGCTGGTCCCAGATGATTGTGCTTCTGATAAAGATGGTTAATGATCCCAATAACCCAGTTTCTTTATAGTTATCTACTTTGCCATTAATGCATAACAAATACAAATCCTCAATGTCATTCTTGTTGAGATATTTATAGTATGGTTATGTGATTGGATCAATCTTTCCATTAGCTCTTCTTACTATCATCTCTGTTAGGAACTTGTGCTCATGACCTAGTTCATATGAAGTTTTGATTACTTTAACGATCTTTGAATCTGAATAGACTTCTTTAGGTTTATCTCTTTTCTCTTTCTGCCTTTTGATATGGAATTACTTTGCCTACATATTCGTCCAGTGTTCAACACTGAATCTAGCATAAGAGTTAAACCTTTTGATATGTTTGTTTACCTATCTTGAAGTTCATTCTTTGATATCATCATCATGAAATGAAACTGCAGGATACTTGTGCAATGATAGAGTATACTTCTTTGATCTTGAGTTACCACACTTCAAGTAGAATAGGTCTTGATTCAACAAAGTCATTGGTGGAGCTTTTGGATCTCTTTGGCAACTGTGATAGACTGATGATGGCTTATTTGGAGTTGGTAAAGACAACCTTTCTTTCCTGCTTTCCCAAACAATTTCACTCTTGAGATAGTTCTGCATCTGATCTACATGATGCTGACCTCTTCGCCTGAATTGAATCTTTGTCTTAGCACCTTATCTATAGCTTTTTGTAGTTGATCTTTATCAATTTCTCCTGACATATCTTCCAACAGTTCTTGTGATACTTCTTCAACAAAGACTTCATCATCATCTATTCCAACATCTTTCATCCAAGCATCAAATTCATCTAATTGTTCTTGAGTACCTGAGCTTGATGGATTTGGTTCTTGTTCTTGTTCCATAGGTTGTTCTAATGAAGATTCGCCTACTGTATAAGTTCCATGTGTAGACATTTTCTGCCTTTTCGCACTATTCTCCCCCTTAAGATGAGCATCATCTTGGTGGTCGTCATGATCTCTAAGGCGAATAGCGGCAGTTCTACAAGGAGCAACAACGGGGGCAAGTTTATCAAACTTAATCTTTAGAGACCACCATATTGACAAATTACGTAGCTTCTCATTATCCTTTATCATTAAATACTGTAGATCTTGCGCAGTGGATGCATGAGCTTGAGTTAGGTGAACATGAAGAATGTTGTTTGACATGTAATCCCTTAAAAATGAATCAACCTGTGGAGGAATACTATTAGCAATGGCATTATTAACTTGCAAGGTAACCTCAGCACGAAGATTCTCGCGTTCTTTCTACACAGCCTTAGCAATCATAGCAGCTACATCAGCTTGAGTCTTTTGTTTGTCCAATAATAATCCTTCAGCAACATATAACAAGACAATCTTCTGTGCAATCTCTTTGACTCGTTCACCAACCATGGAAGGAAGAAATTCTGCCATTGTAGAGTGTAGATGTTTAGCAAGCTGATGAAACTTTTTCCTTGGCATGAAATGTTTCTTCAAGTGTCCAAACATGTAGCCATAACATCCGCCCATCTGCTGAATGAAACTCTTGTACCTTTTGAATCGTCCAGTGTTGGGTTTTGGTGAAGATGATGAATGTGTGGAATCAGTAACCGTCAATTCCTGGAGTTTCTCCTTATCCGTAAATGAATGAGCATCTTCAGTAGTGACCGTCAATTCCTGAAGTGTCTCCTTATCCAATAATATAGAAGCAATATGAGTCCTAGGGGATCTAATGGGTGTGGGTGGGTGTGTGTCCCTAGTCTCCTCTATACCCTTTCCATTTTCTCTCCTTCTTAGCTCAAACTCATCTCCAACTGACTCTTCCTTCACTTCATCATCATGAATAGTCAACATGTCAACACTTTTCGTCACCTCTGGACTTTCCTTATCACTCTCGGGCACTATCCTAGTATCGGGATCTTCTTGATTGTTAAGAACATCATCCATAAATGCATCCATATCCACATTCTCAGTTCCTTCTAGCAATTGTTCTAACTCTTCATCCATCATGTGCTCTTTAACTTTTTTAACATTCTGCTAAGCTTCGAAAGCTTCAATACTTCTTTATGTAGCAATACTCATTTGGATTGTTTTATCCTAATTAGTAACATCAATCTCAACAGTTGTTGAAATTGGCGGTTCTGGATCTTGTCGTCTTGGTGGTACACGAAACCTAATCATCGTTGGTTTGCGTTGAGCACTAGATTCTCCTTCAGTAACTTTAGGGTTAGGTGTCCTAGGGGCGCTAGTTGTCCTATGTGCTCCCTGGTAGACTCATTCAGTTGTGACTGAGTCGTAGGAACATCTACCCGAAACACTATGGCATACATCCGATAATGATTAATCAGTTTCATTTCATCAGTCAGCATCCATTCAGGAATCTTCATTCATGCTCCTTTCTTATTCTTCCTAGTGTTGAAAATATTCTTGACAAGACCATCATTTTCAACTTTATGATAGTTATCATCAACTCTTCTTGATATGTCAGGATGCTCAGTCATGTAATGATCAACAATAATCTTTGTGAACTTTGGGTAAGGAATCAATGTTGTTGGATGCGTGAGAGAGTAGTATAAACCTTCCCATAGCAGTTCAGCATAGTCCACATGCACATTATTGATGAAACAATAGAGCATTTGCATGATTTGAAACGATGGTTGATCATGACCTATGACTCGAGTGGTTAAGCATCGTGCAAAGATCTTGCAAAGTGTCTGCCATGGCTGTGGGAGTCCTTTTGACACAAAGTTTGACAGAGATCTCAATTGCATAGAAAAGCCAATATCATTAAGGAAGAATGGGACCATCTGGCTAAAAGTAAGAGCATCAACAAATCCAGCATTGTTGTTGTTTGTAGCTTGAGGTAATTAGAATATTCGTTTGAAGTCAGCTACAGTGATCGTGAGCTCCTTAGTATCAAAAAAGAACTTGAGCTTGTACTTTAATTCATCCATCTTCAAAGTATGCCAGAATTGAGACATGTAAATCCATGGCACTGACGTAGAAGCTACTACACAGAATCTGAGTAAATGGTTGTTGAGGATGTTTGCTAGAATCTTGCTTTCATTAGGACATTGTAGATTGACAAGATCAAACTTCTTGTTTGCATCCATGAGATCAAAACGCTTGTTGGGTGGACACAGTTGATCTTGTGGGACATCTCTTTGTTATTGTTATTATGCCATGATGAGTGTTGAATGAGTGACACTAATGTGTTAGATCAAAAATAAATCACATATAACATTTTTGTCTCTTTTCGCTATGTCTGTTTTATATGTCCAGGCAATTCTTTTTGAACATATTTTTGAATCAATTTCTTTTTCATGTGCTTATTTCTTTCTTTTACAAGCACATGCCATACGCTTTATTCGCATTATTCTTTTGATTTCGCTTTTTTGTATGTTCTGGCAATTCTATTTCGAACACACTTTTGATTTGTTTTTTCACGTATGGTTTTTCTCTCTTTTTGTTTAAGTGTCCTCACCAAAAAGCATTTGTATAATGATACTCTTTAAAAAATACAGAAGATATACTCTTATTTTGAATTTCACTTTGATTTTGAAAAATCCAAGAGATATCATTCATATTCTCAAGAAAACATTATATGAAAAGAGTATCATTTCAACAACTTCTTGACAGAAAATGAGACTTTACCAATTATATTTGAAAGACTTTTTGAATGAATAATATGGCAATGAATCAAAATTTTCTTAAACATCAACTGAATGGTCACTAAGTTACTACCACATTTTGAACTTAAGATAACGGTCAAAATCGGATGAAACTTATACCTTTTAAGGTCAATAAGTATCTACCTCAATCAACTTATTTGAAAAATAGTCAAAACCGGACGTAACTTAGACCACTTAAACAATTGAGTATATAAAAAATCTGACTCTAGCTATATTGTTCATTCAATCATTTACATTTTGATTTTGTCTTCTTTTAAAATCTTTTTAAAAGTTTTTGAGTGATTAAGCCGCATGAGATACTGATCCAGACATTTGAGCTTTTCAACACTACATTCAGAATTTCAAGTAATGTAGATCATTAACACACAATGAGTCCATGAAGCCCAAAACATAGCCCAAAAATGATCAAATTCACATTTTCGACATATAACATCAAAATTTGACTTTGACCATTTGACTTTGACTATCAAAATTTGACAATTTGACCATATCAAAATTTGACAGTTCGACCATATCGAAATTTAACAGTTTGACCATATCGAAATTACACTTATCATTTTCTATGAATTTCAATGATTAACCTAATTCTATGTTCTATTTCCATTGATTTTTAGATTATTTCGAAATTAGTTAACATCGAAATTGATATACTCGGATCGAAAATGATCCATAATGTCGAATATGGTCTTTTAATCAGATTTAACCCTATAACATTCATTAACTTTTAATCCTTTTTCAATTTGAACAATATCAAAATTGGTCAGTCACGTCGAAACTGGTCAAGGTCATCGAAAAATGTTCAAACATGGTCCTTTACCGGGCCAATGACTGAGATGAGCCAAGACATTTTTATTTCTCACATAATAGTCTTTTTAGTGAAAATTTTCATATATATTTAGCACGACTTCGCGATTTTTTGGATTTGCGCGACTCCACCTAAAGATTGCCACGTGTTCGTTTTTTTGTACTTTTACGTCAGAAAATGTTTTTTACTCGATTCATTTCAGTTTTACTCAATAAATTTTATCTTTTGTTTTTTTATGATTTTTTTGTCTTTTACAAAAAAGACAAAAATAACAAATAATAATATTATTATTTTTAAATTGATTTAGACATTTTAATCTGCGACTTTTCTATTTTCAATTCTCGACTTTTCTTTTTATCAGTCCCGTGACTTTTCAAAATTCTCCCTCTATCTTTTGTTATTGCCCAGCACGAGACCGCAGCTACGACACACACTAGCCTAATTAAAACACAAACCCAAACACACACTCACAGACACACGTCATAATGTCTTATACGGTAGAACTGAGTAAGGTAATGTATCTCTTGGGTTTTCCCACTATTGTTTATTGTTTTTGAGTTAATTTAATAATGTTTAAATTGACTTGGGGTTTAATTAAATAATTGATTTAGGGTTTAATTTGTCGGGTTATTTGTGTACATTGGTTTCTGTTTTTGTGTATTTTACCTTTGATCCCCTTTTTGTTGTATTTAAACCTGAAAACCTTATATCAATGACATTTTTTATTATATATAAATGATTATGTTAACCTTTAAGTAGGTAATTGATTTGTAATGTGTAATTTTTATTTGTTAATGCAGCCGTATGACTGCAAAGTTACCATACGGTCGAGGCCTTCTACGATTATGTTTATTAAAGAAAGGTTATCTAAGACCAATAAGCGACTGAAGCTTTTTAAAGACACTGTATTTGGAAAGTATTTAGATCTCGATGTGGAAGCAATAGTGATAACCAATTTGCTGAACTTAGTTCTTCACATCAAAGGCGGAAATCAGTAAGGAGTATTGATTCAAATCTCTATTTGACATTGCTTGGTGTCTGTTATTGTTTGGAAGGTCAGAGTTTTGCTTGGTGACCGGTTTCGCTTGCGGGAAAGTTGTTTTCCCTAAATATATGGATGACGGCATTCCTCCTTTTCTTAGACGTCTGTTTCCGGACAAAGCAAAAAAAAAACTAGAAAATAAGGCTAGTTTGGGTAAAGCTGCACAAGGTAAAGCTGCACAAGGTAAAGCTGCAAAAGGTAAAGTTGCAATAGGTAAAGCTGTGAAAGGTAAAGCTGCAAAACGTAAAGCTGCATAAGGTAAGGCAGCCCAGCTAAGCGACAAAGTTGATACACACAGTGTGACAATCCTAGACTTAAGATCATTGATTTGGGACGATGAAAAGTGGAAAAAGTTGAGTGTTGAGGATTCCATACGTGTTTGTTATTTATACATGTCGGAATAGATTTTTATGGGGCAAGAGGATAAAAAGGTTGTCAAGAATAGTTTCTTGAGGCTGGTAGAGGATCTAGCAGCTTGGGACGATTTTTCTTGGGGTGTATACTATTGGGAAATTTTTTATAAGAAGGATGTGAATTTGATTGACAATCATAGAGACACTCACATCAACTTCAAGAAAAAGAATCCTTCTAAATTACCAACGTACTCCATATACGGATTTGCTTGGGCATTCAAGGCAGGTACTTGTTAAGTACCTTAATATTGTTTAGACGTCTCATATATTTGTCTAATGAAACCTTTTTGGTTTAGATATTGGAAATTCCATTACTCCACCCACCCCCCCTCAACAGTTATCACTGGTGGTCTAAAGAATCAGAAGTGATACCAAGATGTCTTGCGTGGACCAAGAGAGAAGGTTTTGAAAAACAAAATTACCCTCACCTGTTTGGGCCGGTAATAACCATTAGCATACCATAACAAATTCAAATTATGATATATTTTTTAATTTTGATGTATGTGTTCTAATTACGACCATGTTATGATTTTATTATAGGATTCAAATCCAATTACTCAAATTCGACCGACTTTGAAAGAGAGAGATGAGAACTGGTGTAGAAAAACGTATGTCTATGTTGCATGTAAGGAAAAATCTAGACAGGTGGATGACCAAAACGGGTTCACTCGTAATGATGAACCTGAAGCTAAACAAGATGGAAGTGGTGCCTTAGATAGAGCGAGTGCAGGAGCTAAAGTTGAAGAAACAAAATCAATTAGAGAGGTTGCGCTCGAAGAAGAGCTTGATTTGTGGAGAAGTAGATACATCGAACTAGAGTCGTATTATAAAAATCTGGAAGCGTCTGTTGATATAGCTAGAAAGAATTCGCCTGGGTTGTCTTTCCTAACTCATAATGCAAAGGTTTATCTAAATTACCACAAATTAGTATCCTTCGTATATTTGTAAACAATAATTTAATAACCGCATTCATTCATTTAGGCTACCAGTGTTTGTGATGATATTGATGAAGCTGATGTCGCAGCCGATGATAATGCAAAGGTTTGTTTAGCTTGACATAAATTTGTATAATTTGTATTACTATATTAAACACCGCATTCATTTTATTTAGGCATTAGAGTGTTCTGATGATGTGGGTACCTGATGCCGTAACCGATGATAATGCAAAGGTTTGTTTAGCTTGACACAATTTTGTATGATTCGTATTATTAAACAATAACCACATTCATTCATTTAGGCCACGAGTGTTTGTGATGATATTGATGAAGCTGATGCCGCAACCGATGATAATGCAAAGGTTTGTTTAGCTTGACACAAATTTGAATGATTTGTTCTTACTATATTAAACAATAATCATTTTATTTAGGGCACTGGGTTTCATGTTGTTGTTGGTTGTAACCTGATGCTGCAACGATGATATTGCAAAGGTTTGTTTAGCTTGACAATTTTGTATGATTCATATCATTAAACAATAACCGCATTCATTTATTTAGGCCACGAGTGTTTGTGATGATATTGATGAAGCTGATGCCGCACGCGGTCCATGAGAATGCAAATGGTTTGTTTTGATGACTATAAATTTCGTATATTTGATTACTGTATAAACAATACCGCATTCATTTTATTTATGGCATCGAGGTGTTCATGATGTGATTGTCGAGTATAATTGATGCCACAGCGATGATAATGCAAAGGTTTGTTTAGCTTGACACAATTTTGTATGATTCGTATTATTAAACAATAACCACATTCATTCATTTAGGCCACGAGTGTTTGTGATGATATTGATGATGCTTGATTGCCACAGCGATGAATAATGCAAAGGTTTGTTTAGCTTGAGGCAAATTTGTATGATTTGTATTACTATATTAAACAATAACCGCATTCATTCATTTAGGCCACGAGTGTTTGTGATGATATTGATGAAGCTGATGCCACAACCGATGATAATGCAAAGGTTTATTTAGCTTGAGGCAAATTTGTATGATTTGTATTACTATATTAAACAATAACCGCATTCATTTTATTTAGGCCACGAGTGTTCATGATGATGTTGGTGTACCTGATGCTGCAGCCGATGATAATGCAAATGTTTGTTTAGCTTGACACAAATTTGTATGATTCATATTATTAAACAATAACCACATTCATTCATGTAGGCCATGAGTGTTTGTGATGATATTGATCAAGCTGATGCCGCAGCCGATGATAATGCAAAGGTTTGTATAAATTATAAAACCAATCTTTATTTTGTTGTACATGAGACACCTTTTGTTTATATAAGTATCTAATGATAGATACACTTAACGATACATCTTACCTTAGGTGCCCATTTTCAATGTTTACAACATGCCAGTTGATAACGAAAACGTGTTAATAAAGGATGCACACGACATTATCAATCATACAGACCCTCTTATCCAAATAATGTTATGGGGCGGTTTAGAGAAAAAAGGAGACGCTTTAGATGAAGCAAAAGCTAATCAGGCAATTCTTTCTTATGAATTGGTGTTGTATTTGGCGATTGAGTATTCTTGTAAACGTATACTACTCTTTTTACATAATTTATTCTTCTGATATGTACATATTTTCAGAAGGATACCAAACCAGAAGTAACTGTTGTCAAAAATAAAATAAAGAAGAGGATGAGCAAGCGACAAAGACAATTACCTACGTCCACTAGAAGGCATTCGAAGAGACACATTTAGGAGGTGGTGTTGGGGGCTGATAATGGAGAGGTTGTAAAAGAAACCCAACTCCCAAATTTGCATGAGGTATATGCCTTTTAATTTATAAGATGTTTAGTAGTTTTCAGTTTTTGACACTATTGACGGATTGTTTAGGATGTTTTCCAACCATGCGCTTAAAAAAGAATGAAGAAGGAGACTCTGTTGTCAAACTGCTCGCCTGGTATTAGAAATTATTTAAAGGAAATCCACCTTGCGCGTTGGGAAGAGGTATATGTTTTATATTTTATAACATGTTAATTTGTTTTCAGTTCATTTACATCGTCTAATTCTTTTCCAGTATCTTATAAGAGATTCCAACGCGCCAAAGACAAGAATACACGTCCTCAAAGAAGTTTTGGATTATTTAAATCAAGCAAAGAAGCCACGTCATTGGTTTCCTTGGGGGAATGCCTTGAACGTCGACGAAAAGTTTTGCCAAAGTTTAGTGGCCAGAGATGCTACTAGCAGAGGTTCTCTAACTTTATCGGTAAGTAATTACTTACTTAAATATTTCAGGATCGCTAATCACAACCTTTGTTAAAAAGGTTTGCGAGTGCATCATTTTCCTAGGTTTCGTTAATCACACATTTTGTTCCAAACCACCAAGGTAATAGATAAAGGAATATAATAACCACGATGAAAATGTCTTATAGTAATTGTTACATGTGTGTTAATCTTATGGGTAGTTAATATAACCTTGGGCGGAACGTGTACGATACTTTAAAAAACGCTACTTTATGTTGTATCATGTAGTCGAGCTATGGGTCCAGTTGATGTGGCATTTCAGGCCAAAGCATGCCGACTAGGCTATTTCCTCTCCATATTACTACAATCTTCCAACGCCGAATGACCTCGGGGACTGGATATTCAAGGACATCACGTACCCCGTGGGGTAGGCCGACATAGAAACGATGCGTATTCAAAACTAAGCTATTATTGTTCACTTACTTTTCACATGTCATGATTGTTTTAAGTTTTTGACTTCCTACGTTATTGGTGGTTTTTGGTAACATATATTTTTTTGTTTAATGTTGGTTTATATTCCTATAAACATACCGGGTATCCACTGGTTCTTTGCCGTGTTTAAAATTAGTAAGGGTGTCGTGACATTTTATGATACACTCAGCAATAAAAAACCTTGGGACAAGGATGACCGTCCTTGGTGGATCAAATTTCGGCAACTGATGAGCAAACAACTACGGAAGGGAATGTCAAAGCATGGTGTCTTCAAGCAAAAGAACCTAAATCTCAAGGGCTATACAATCACCTTCACTTCTCCACTGAATGTACCAAAAAAGAGTGGTGTATACGACGATTATGGTGTCTGGGTATGCATTATACTCTACAGGCTTGCTTACGGTTTAAGTATGGATTCTCCTTTTCCAATTCACACAGATTTGGCCTACAGAGAACACATGACAAGTTATTTTTGGAAATACAAGATCCCGTGTTGTTGGATGGTGGACGTGGTTTTATCCTACAGAGAACACATGTGTAGGTTGAACATTTCTTGTATGCTGTTAGGGAACATAAAACTTGTTTATTTTTTCTGTGCAGTAGTTATTAGATTTTGACTGTCATTAATTTCTTGTATGCCGTTAGCAACATTAAACTTGTTTATTTTTAGGTCATTCTTTTTAGGTCAGCATGTTCGTTGTTTCCATGCTTCTAGTTAGATTCAGGCATGGGTCAATCCGGTATGGACTGGCATATCTGATGTACTCCTACTAGACCCTGTGTTGAAGCATGCTGTACCTTGTAGCTTTAGTTGTTTTGTTAAGGTTTATTAGTGTATTGGTTCAACATATTTGTTGTTTCTATGCCTCAGCTTGGATTTAGGCATGGGTACCGGAACCTGTGTTGAAGCATGTTGTGCCTTTTAGCTATAGGTGTTTCCGTAACCTATAACTTTTTGGAACAACATTGTAATCTTTTGTAAATTGTTCCTTAAATCTTAATGTATAGCGTTAGCCTAATGATTTGTGAATTGTAGGTGCCAAATACGAAGTATGCCAGTATGGTTTATGTTGGTTATGACTTACGACATACCCAAATTGACTTGTAAAATACAAACTGATCAAAACAAATTACTTTTCATTCAAAATTATACAATACATATGTGAGAAAATTATACGCCAGTATATAAAGCTGAAACACATTGAATACACCCAACCACCTATCTCTTCATCTACTTATTACACCTATCTTATACAGTATGTATTTGTTTTTTAAAATTTCTCACCAAATTTTCGTTCATATTTTCTTGTTAAAAATCAAAATGGTTAAAGAGTATCATTTTCTTGTTAAGATAGATGAATCATCTATGCATGGTCTGGTAAGTTTTTTAATGTATTGTAATCTTACAGTTTTGTCTAAATTTTGAATAATATTTTTTCTTTGAAGATAAGTTATTGTTTGATATTAATTATTAGGTTTTACCAAAGTCCTTTATGGCTTTGCATTCAGCTGTAGAAAATCCTGGTATTACCTTAACTTTATGGTATTTTTATTTAACAAACATATAATGTTTTTATTTATTTATTTCCTTCAAAGTATATTATGTTTATATAGTAACTAACTTTTACGAATTTTATGATTTCAGATATTCCCATCTAATTTCATGAATGCACTCACAAGTGAAATGAAATACTCTAATTTTACTTCAAAGGTTACTATATCTACTAAATATGGTAGATATACTAAAGTTAAATTTGGCTCACAAAATGGTTATTCATTTGGATTTTACGATTCCCAATGGGAAGATATATGTCAGCTACTGGAAATGAAACAAGGATACATAATGATTTGGAGTTATGTTGAATTTAATTCAGAATTCCGTTTGGAAGTATTTGATGAAAACTTGGTAGATATCAACGATGAAGAAGTCTATGTACCTTCAGGTTATAACTTAAAAACCCTAATTATTATTTCACTATAACATATTCTTAATCATAATTTGTTTACGCAGAATCTTAAGAATTAGAAGTTATTCCAATTCAAGAACGACCAAAGAGATTTGAGAGTCAACTGGCCTTAAGTGTTCTTGCTAAAGGATACATGGTATATTCCATATTATGTTTGGCTATTTCATAAATTATAGATTTAAATTTACAAAATAAATTTTTAATAGAATTTTGAATATTGACAGTATAACACCCTAAACTATTTAATTAGTGATAAAAACAATATTAGTAATAATAAAAAAAATATAAGAAGTAATACGTCCATGTGCATAATTTTTCTTAACATAACATAAAGTATATAAAATATAATGGATAAATGTAAACCGAATTAAATTAGAATGAAGTGGCTGACCCACGTTTGGCATACTTAGTCAAATTGCTGGGTCCAATATCTCCTTCAAAATCTCAGTAGTATACGAATAGTTAGTTAGCAGTAATTCATATAACCACATCATCTATACACACTCCTTTTCTAAATCTCAACACAAAACCAAAACAAGTTCCAAACTAAAAATTTGTCTGCATAATCAAGAAGGATTATAGAGTAGCAAAACCTAAGTATGGGTTCATGTTGGCATTGATCATGTTCGGGTTTCTGTTCGTGTACATCTCCTTGGTTTCCTTTATTCTAGTGTGAGTTTAGTTCGGGTTGAGGTTCGTGTTTGGGAAAGTTCGCGTTCGTGTGGGATCAAGGTTTTGGTTTCGCATTTTAGTTGTTCGTGTACGTCGGGTTCTGGGTTTGATTGTACGTCGAATCTTAGTGACCGCGGTTGGTTGGTGTTCATACTCGTGTTCGTTTTGGTTCATTCGTGTTTCAGTTTGAGGTACCACTTGAGCCATAATATACTTATATGTAATTTATGTTAAACTATATAATGATAAGAACTAGTAATGAAATCACTATGAATCGGGTGTTAAACATACTTGTTGTTGTGAAATTTTAAACATATTGATTACATGATATGGAGGATATAGAGACTTACTAACATCAAGATTTTATCATGGATTTTGGATTTATAAAATAAGGATTAAGAAGTCTAAAGATATATGGAATATGGAACTCCGTTTGGATTTATACAAATGAGAAAGAAGATGCATGTTTACCTTCAAAAATGTTTCTTTTATTAATGATAGTTGATTTTATCATAATATTAAATACATTAATTTTTTATAAAAATGGTCCGACCCATATCACATTTAAGCTACGTATTCAATGTTTCACTTATTGTATACATTTTCTAAATTGGGTCAGTGAGCTACTACTTGATGGCCATATGTATGAAAATGTTTTTTTTACATTTATCAAGTTTGTAATTGCTATATAAGACGACCACTTATTCAATTAAAGAAATACTAATAAGTACACAATGAACAACTATAAATGATGAAGTAAAGTAGTAATTAGTTACATCGCCGGATAATAATTGGTATTCAAATTCGTGCAGATACTCTGAAGCGGGAAATAGTCAATTTGATTTGTCAAGTAAGCGTTGATTTATTTAAGGTACAAATATTCTATCCTTTCTTTTAAGGATTCTCATGACTTTTGCTCCGTATCTATTTGCCTCGTTGAAATCCCTATTTATGTTTCCCATCTTATGATTTTTTATTCGTTTGATACTTTATTTGATAGCTTCGTGAACCCTTTTGAATTCGTTTGATATATGTTTCATTTGACACTGCTAGGATATGAGTTTATTCGTATGTATGATCATGACCTTCTTTGGATATATTATGTTTGCTTCGATATGATATATGAGCCCTTTTCATTGGTTCTGATGCCCGAGCTATTAACTAGCCATGGAGGTACCATGGTCGCGTCATTGTGGCACCAATGGGTGACACTATCTGTGGCGGTGTGATCAGTCCACGACGTTCCCATTTTTATGTGTGCTCTTTTATGCACTTGGCCATATATGATTTGATTTGATTGTAAGGGGGCGTATGGATGCATCCTAGACTAATATGTGCAGGATTTGGATATGATTTGGTGCATGGCTTAGTGTGGTGCCAACACCCCATTGCACATTTGTAGGGTACATCTGGAGCTGCAGCTCCCATGTACAATTTGATACAATATGATATGCTTTTGATTGTAGGGTCTAAGCATGTGACATGCTTTGTTTAAGCTCGGTGGGCATTTCTTTATGTTTTGTTTGACTATCTGTTTCATTCAGTTCGTATGATATATGAAATCTTTGCTACCAGCTTATGGTGGTTCCATTTCATTTACCTTGCATAGTTGATCTACCGTTTGTATATATATTTGTTCATATCTGTTCACTGAGCTTTTTAGCTCAGCCGCATTTCTTTTCTCCGCGGCAGGTAATAAGAGGGAAGCTGGGTTATAAGTGAAGAGTGCTTAGGAGCTCTTAGTGGACTGAATAGACAATAGTTTTCCCCATTTCATTTAAGTTGCTCAAACTTTGGATTTTGCATTTTGCCTTCCGCTTAAACTCTCTATTGGATTTATTTTCATTTGAAGGTCATTATGTTCAAGACCTATTAATTCCTTTGTTTTATTGAGGAACTTTGTTGAACCATTTTTATAAATAAAGTCTTCCGCTTGCGTTTGTTTTGATGCCATAAGTGTGACATTTGACCCGTACGGGTGGGGTGTTACAGTTATGGTATTAGAGCCAGGTTTGTCTTGTAGAACTTAGGTTATGACCTGTGAGGATTGGGTAGATATTTAGGTTCATTTTCGATCTAATAGCTCTCTTTTGAATTTTGATCTTAATATCTAAATTGTCTTTGTTGAATCGTATGTAAATCGTTTAGATGCCTCTTCATCCGTTTTGAAAATCTTTCGTCCGTTCTGGGAGCCCTTATATGTACGATCGTTATGCGTTTTTTTGTTTGATACTGGTTCGGCGTATTCTATGGTTCCTCTTACAATTGCTAAACATCTTAAGTTTCGTCTACATGATTAGATCACGCCTTATTTATAGCTACGCCTATGGGAAATATTGTAGTTATTAGTCATGAGTTTAGGCGTTGTCCGTTACGTGTTGGTGATAATATTTGTTTTGCTAATTTGTTTCCTCTGGAAATGAGTGATTTCAATATTATTCTTGGTATGGATTGGTTGACTGAGCATCGAGCTAATATCGATTGTCATACGAAACGTGTCATCCTTGGCAATTTAAACAATCTTGAATTTATTTACCCATGCTTCCTGACATGGTTTGCCCATTAACATCAACTATGCTCTCGAAAGCTCTGAAGTGAAGTTATCGTAGTTGTGAAGGATTTTTGGCATCAATTAAAGACACTTCATCGACTGAACCTCGCCTCGAGAGTCATCCAATAGTTAAAAATTTTCTTGATATTTTTCTAATGAACTATCGGGATTACCACGTGAGCGCGAAGTTAAATTCACTATTGAGTTAATCCTTGGTGCTCAACCAATTACTAAAGCTCCGTAAAGAATGGCGCCAGTTGAATTGAAAGAGCTAAAAGATCAACTTCAAGAACTTTCAGAACGTGGTTTTATTCGACCGAATGTATCTCGGTGGGGCGCGCCAGTTTTATTTGTAAAGAAGAAGGATGGTCGCATGAGGTTGTGTATCGATTATAATGAGTTGAATCGTATTACAGTTAGAAACAGTTATCCACTATTGCGGATCGACGATTTTTTATGCGCTTCAGGGTGCAAAGTTCTTCTCAAAGATTGATTTAAGGTCGGGTTATCATCAACTACGTGTAAAGGAGCAAGACGTTTCTAAAACAGCCTTTCGCACTTGTTATGGTCATTATGAGTTTCTTGTGATGCCGATTGGATTGACTAATGCTCCGGCTATTTTTATGGGTTTGATGAATCGTGTTTTCCATGAGTACTTGGACAGATTTGTCATAGTGTTCATTGATGACATCTTGGTGTATTCGAAGACGAGAGAGGAGCATGAGGATCATCTTTGTATTGTGTTGGAAATCTTACGACAGAAGAAGCTTTATGCAAAATTCTCAATGTGTGACTTTTGGTTGGGACAAGTGGCGTTCTTGGGTCATATTGTATTAACCGATGGTATCACTATGGATCCTGCTAAGGTTGAGACTATCACTAAATGGCCGAGACCGATGGTAGTAACCGAAGTTCAAAGCTTTTTGGGGCTTGCAGAGTATAATCAAAGATTTGTGGAAGGGTTCACTTCTTGCTTTGACGAAACTTATGCGGAAAGGACAAAAGTTTGGCTGGAATGAGGAGCGAGAGAAGAGTTTTGAAGAGCTAAAAAGGAGATTAGTTTCTTCTCCCGTACTTACTCTTCCTTTTAGAACAGGTGGATACCAAATTTATAGTAATGCATCGAAGAAAGGTCTTGGCTGCGTTTTTATGCAACATAGTAAGGTTATCGCTTGTGCATCGAGGCAACTGAAACCATATAAGGTGAATTATCTGACACATGACCTATAGTTGGCAGCAGTCGTCTTCGCTCTTAAGATTTGGAGACATTATTTGTATGGGGAAACTTGTGACATCTTCACCAATCACAAAAACCTTAAATATAATTTTACTCAAAAGGAGTTAAATATGAGGCAAAGGCGTTGGTTGGAACTTCTCAAGGATTACAACGCAAATATTCAATATCATCCTGGCAAGTCTAATATAGTAGCGGATGAACTTAGTAGAAAGAATTCTAGGATTTTGGCTAGTCTCATAATTCAGCCCGAGATTATCAAAGAGTTGGAGCTCATGGAAGTTGAATTATGTGTTCGTGGTTCTAAAGGTTATATAACTAGCCTTAAGGTTGAACCTAACCTTATATTGGATATCAAGGAAGCTAAGAAGCAAGATGGTGAATTGTGGGCTGTGTTACAAAATTTAAAAGAGGGTAAGCAGTTAGAATTTTGGGTGAACGATTATGGTGTGATATGGTATGATAATAGATTATGTGTCCCTGATGATTCCTCTCTTTGAGAAGCTATTTTGACTGAGGCACTCAATTCTCCTTTTTCTATTCATCATGGCTCTACTAAGATGTATAGAGACTTAAAGCAGAATTTCTAGTGGAATGGTATGAAACATGATGTGGCTAGATTTGTGGCAAAGTGCTTAACGTGTCAACAAGTTAAAATCAAACATCAGCGTGCAAGTGGTCTTCTTCAGCCTTTAGATATTCCGACCTAGAAATAGGAGAAATTTTTCATAGACTTTGTAACGGGGTTGCCTCGCACCTTTAAGAAGAATGATGCAATTTGGGTTGTGGTTGATCAGTTAACTAAGTCAGCTCATTTTTTGCCTATTCAACATGGGTACTCAGTTAGCAAGTTGGTAGAGATCTTTCACCAAGAGATTATTCAGTTAAATGGTACGCCTACATTAATTGTGTCTGATAGGGATCCTCGTTTCACTTCATGATTTTGGAAAGGTTAACATAATGCTTTAGGAACAAGACTTAAGTTTAATACTGCATTTCACCCTCAGACAGATGGGCAGACTGAATGTACTATTCAAACTCTAAAGGATATGTTGAGATCGCGTACTCTAGAGTGGACAGAAAATTTGGACGAGTTTTATGTTTTATTGAGTTTGCTTAAAATGATAGTTGGCATGAAAGTATCATTGGGCTTCTTTTGAGATTTATATGACCGAAAGTGTAGAACACCTATTTGTTTGTAATATTAGCATGAGATATAAGTTAAGATTAATTTTGGTTATGACTTGAGATAGAGTATGATAACGATAAGGGCATTTTTATGTGATGCCATTATTATGATGTCTGGCCAACGTGATAATAATTACATGACATAACATGAACTTATCAGAGTCATAGGATGTCTTGAGGGATGTTTAGAATAATCTTAATGAAGTTGGAAAGCTTGTTATAGAAGGCCGGAATTTGTTGAGGTAACGAAAAATGAAAAAGTTACCATTGCTAGAGAGAATCTTAAGGAAGCTCGATCACGACAAAAGAGCTATGCCGATCGCTATCGAAGAGCTTTGAAATTTAAACCCGAGGATCATGTGTTTCTTAAGGTAGCTCCGTGTAGAGGTGTTTGACGTTTTGGTTTAAGAAGGAAATTAATTCCACGATTCATTTGTCCGCTTGAAATATTAGATAGAGTTGGTGAAGTTTCGTATCATTTGGCGTTATCGCCAAAATTTTCTCATGTTCATAATGTGTTTCATATATCTCTTTTGAGAGGTTACAACTATCATACGTTGCATGTTGTTTCGTATCTGTTAGATAGAATTTCGGGAAGATTTATCTTTTGTTGAGGAGCCTAAGGCTATTTTAGATCGTTAAGAGCGAGTCATGAGAAATAAAACCTTACGTTTTGTTAACGTTCTTAAGGAAAAGAAAAGTCAAATCAATCTTTATTTAGATTGATTTTAGTTTTTCTATAAATATTGGGTCTTTTCTTTTTCTTTGTATTGGGATATCTTTGAGTTTTGATAATAAAAGATTCGGCTTTAATCTATTCTTAACCGTTTTTGTTAAGATTCTCTTAGTAATTGGTATTCGTATGAATCAACGGTTGTTGGAGTTTACATGATTATCGGTATTCTTTTGAATCAACGATAGTTGGAAAATTGTTTCTCGTATTCATTGGAATCAATAGATTCAATTCGTGTTATCTCGTTTATTGTTTCTGGTATTCATTGGAATCAACAGATTCAATTAGTGTTACTTGGGAATCATTCCGAAAGTGTGGTTACTTGGGAAAACGAAGAAATGATGCGGACTAATTATCAACATTTCTTTTTGTAATTTGGTACGTTTCTGTTTAAGAATTTGACTTAAATTTCGAGGTCAATTTTTTTAGAGGGGAAGAATTATAACACCATAAACTATTTAATTAGTGATAAAAACAATATTAGTAATAATAATAAAAAATATAAGAAGTAATAAGTTTATGTGCACAAGTTTTCTTAACATAACATAAAGTATATAAAATATAATAGATAAATGTAAACCGAATTAAATTAGAATGAATTGGTTGACCCATGTTTGGCATACTTAGTCAAATTACTGGGTCCAATATCTCCTTCAAAATCTCAATAGTATACGAATAGTTTGTTAGCAGTAATTCATATAACTACGTCATCTATACATACTCCTTTTCTAAATCTCAACGCAAAACCAAAACAAGTTCCAAACCAAATTTCTTTCTGCATAATCAAGAAGGATTATAGAGTAGCAAAACCTAAGTATGGGTTCATGTTGGCATTGATCATGTTCGAGTTTCTGTTCGTGTACATCTCCTTGGTTTCCTGTATTCTAGTGCGAGTTTAGTTCGGGTTGAGGTTCGTGTTTAGGTTCAGTTCGCGTTCGTGTGGGATCAAGGTTTTGGTTTCGCATTTTAGTTGTTCGTTTACGTCGGGTTCTGGGTTTGATTGTACGTCGAATCTTAGTGACCGCGGTTGGTTGGTGTTCATACTCGTGTTCGTTTTGGTTCATTCGTGTTTCAGTTTGAGGTACCACTTGAGCCATAATATACTTATATGTAATTTATGTTAAACTATATAATGATAAGAACTAGTAATGAAATCACTATGAATCGGGTGTTAAACATACTTGTTGTTGTGAAATTTTAAACATATTGATGACATGATATGGAGGATATGGAGACTTACTAACATCAAGATTTTATCATGGATTTTGGATTTATAAAATAAGGATTAAGAAGTCTAAAGATATATGGAATATGAAACTCCGTTTGGATTTATACAAATGAGAAAGAAGATGCATGTTTACCTTCAAAAATGTTTCTTTTATTAATGATAGTTGATTTTATCATAATATTAAATACAGTTAATTTTATAAAAATGGTCGACCCATATCACATTTTAAGCTACGTATTCAATGTTTCACTTATTGTATACATTTTCTAAATTGGGTCAGTGAGCTACTACTTGATGGCCATATGTATGAAAATGTTTTTTTTACATTTATCAAGTTTGTAATTGCTATATAAGACGACCACTTATTCAATTAAAGAAATACTAATAAGTACACAATGAACAACTATAAATGATGAAGTAAAGTAGTAATTAGTTACATCGCCGGATAATAATTGGTATTCAAATTCGTGCAGATACTCTGAAGCGGGAAATAGTCAATTTGATTTGTCAAGTAAGCGTTGATTTATTTAAGGTACAAATATTCTATCCTTTCTTTTAAGGATTCTCATGACTTTTGCTCCGTATCTATTTGCCTCGTTGAAATCCCTATTTATGTTTCCCATCTTATGATTTTTTATTCGTTTGATACTTTATTTGATAGCTTCGTGAACCCTTTTGAATTCGTTTGATATATGTTTCATTTGACACTGCTAGGATATGAGTTTATTCGTATGTGTGATCATGACCTTCTTTAGATATATTATGTTTGCTTCTATATGATATATGAGCCCTTTTCATTGGTTCCGATGCCTGAGCTATTAACTAGCCATAGAGGTACCATGGCCGCGTCATTGTGGCACCAATGGCGTGACACTATCTGTGGCGGTGTGATCAGTCCACGGCGTTCCTATTTTTGTGTGTGCTCTTTTATGCACTTGGCCATATATGATTTGATTTGATTGTACGGGGGGCGTATGGATGTATCCTAGGCTAATATGTATAGGATTTGGATATGATTTGGTGCATGGCTTAATGTGGTGCCAACACCCCGTTGTACATTTGTAGGGTACATCTGGAGCTACAGCTCCCATGTACAATTTGATATGATATGATATGCTTTTGATTGTAGGGTCTAAGCATGTGACATGCTTTAGACATTTGTTTGAGCTCGGTGGGCATTTCTTTATGTTTTGTTTGACTATCTGTTTCATTCAGTTCGTATGATATATGAAATCTCTGCTACCAGCTTATGGTGGTTCCATTTCGTTTACCTTGCATATTTGATCTATCCGTTTGTATATATATCTGTTCATATCTGTTCACTGAGCTTTTTAGCTTAGCTGCATTTCTTTTCTCCGCGGCAGGTAATAAGAGGGAAGCTGGGTTATGAGTGAAGAGTACTTAGGAGCTCTTAGTGGACTGAATGGACAATAGTTTTCCCCATTTCATTTAAGATGCTCAAACTTTAGATTTTGCATTTTGCCTTCCGCTTAAACTCTGTATTGGATTTATTTTCGTTTGAAGGTCATTATGTTCAAGACCTATTAATTCCTTTATTTTGTTGAGGAAATTTGTTGAACCATTTTTATAAATAAAGTCTTTCGCTTGCGTTTGTTTTGATGCCATAAGTGTGACATTTGACCCGTACGGGTGGGGTGTTACAGTTATGGTATTAGAGCCAGGTTTGTCTTGTAGAACTTAGGTTATGACCTGTGAGGATTGGGTAGATATTTAGGTTCATTTTCGATCTAATAGCTCTCTTTTGAATTTTGATCTTAATATCTAAATTGTCTGTGTTGAATCGTTTGTAAATCATTTAGATGCCTCTTCATCTGTTTTGAAAATCTTTCGTCCGTTCTGGGAGCCCTTATATGTATGATCGTTATGCGTTTGTTTTGTTTGATACTGGTTCAGCGTATTCTATGGTTCCTCTTACAATTGCTAAACATCTTAAGTTTCGTCTACATGATTAGATCACGCCTTATTTATAGCTACGCCTATGGGAAATATTATAGTTATTAGTCATGAGTTTAGGCGTTGTCCGTTACGTGTTGGTGATAATATTTGTTTTGCTAATTTGTTTCCTCTGAAAATGAGTGTTTTCAATATTATTCTTGGTATGGATTGGTTGACTGAGCATCGAGCTGATATCGATTGTCATACGAAACGTGTCATCCTTGGCAATTTAAACAATCTTGAATTTATTTACCCATGCTTCCTGACATGGTTTGCCCATTAACATCAACTATGCTCTCGAAAGCTCCGAAGTGAAGTTATCATAGTTGTGAAGGATTTTTGGCATCAATTAAAGACACTTCATCGACTGAACCTCGCCTCAAGAGTCATCCAATAGTTAAAAATTTTCTTGATATTTTTCTGATAAACTATCGGGATTACCACCTGAGCGCGAAGTTGAATTCACTATTGAGTTAATCCTTGATGCTCAACCAATTACTAAAGCTCCGTAAAGAATGGCGCCAATTGAATTGAAAGAGCTAAAAGATCAACTTCAAGAACTTTCAGAACGTGGTTTTATTCGACCGAGTGTATCTCGGTGGGGCACGCCAGTTTTATTTGTAAAGAAGAAGGATGGTCGCATGAGGTTGTGTATCGATTATAATGAGTTGAATCGTATTACAATTAGAAACAATTATCCACTATTGCGGATCGACAATTTTTTATGCGCTTCGGGGTGCAAAGTTCTTCTCAAAGATTGATTTAAGGTCGGGTTATCATCAACTACGTGTAAAGGAGCAAGACGTTTCTAAAACAGCCTTTCGCACTTGTTATGGTCATTACGAGTTTCTTGTGATGCCGTTTGGATTGACTAATGCTCCGGCTATTTTTATGGGTTTGATGAATCGTGTTTTCCATGAGTACTTGGACAGATTTGTCATAGTGTTCATTGATGACATCTTAGTGTATTCGAAGATGAGAGAGGACATGAGGATCATCTTTGTATTGAGTTGAGAAAACTTACGACAGAAGAAAGCTTTATGCAAAATTCTCAATGTTGACTTTTGGTTGGGACAAGTGAGTTCTTGGGTCATATTGTATTAACCGATGGTATCACTATGGATCCTGCTAAGGTTGAGACTATCACTAAATGGCCGAGACCGATGGTAGTAACCGAAGTTCAAAGCTTTTTGGGGCTTGCAGAGTATAATCAAAGATTTGTGGAAGGGTTCACTTCTTGCTTTGACGAAACTTATGCGGAAAGGACAAAAGTTTGGCTGGAATGAGGAGCGAGAGAAGAGTTTTGAAGAGCTAAAAAGGAGATTAGTTTCTTCTCCCGTACTTACTCTTCCTTCTAGAACAGGTGGATACCAAATTTATAGTAATGCATCGAAGAAAGGTCTTGGCTGCGTTTTTATGCAACATAGTAAGGTTATCGCTTGTGCATCGAGGCAACTGAAACCATATAAGGTGAATTATCCGACACATGACCTATAGTTGGCAGCAGTCGTCTTCGCTCT
Organism: Tanacetum coccineum; assembly: GCA_026074375.1. Lineage (NCBI taxonomy): Eukaryota > Viridiplantae > Streptophyta > Magnoliopsida > Asterales > Asteraceae > Tanacetum > Tanacetum coccineum. The sequence continues at coordinate 63,037 of BQNB010016006.1, forward strand.
TAAGATTTGGAGACATTATTTGTATGGGGAAACTTGTGACATCTTCACCAATCACAAAAACCTTAAATATAATTTTACTCAAAAGGAGTTAAATATGAGGCAAAGGCGTTGGTTGGAACTTCTCAAGGATTACAACGCAAATATTCAATATCATCTTAGCAAGGCTAATGTGGTCGCGGACACACTTAGTAGAAAGAATTCTGGAATTATGGCTTATCTCAAAATTCAACCTGAGATTAGCAAAGATTTAGAGCTCATGGAAGTCGAGTTAGTTGTTCGTGGTTCTGAAGGTTATGTTAGCTAGCCTTAATATTGAACCTAACCTTATATTGCGGATCAAGGAAGCTCAGAAAGATGATGGTGAATTATGGGCCGTGATACAAAATTTAAAGAAGGGTAAGCAGGCAGAATTTCGGATGGACGATCATGGTGTGATATGGTATGGTAATAGATTATGTGTTCCTGACGATTCCTCTCTTCGAGAAGCTGTTTTGACTGAGGCACACAGTTCTTCTTTCTCTATTCATCCTGTCTCTACTAAGATGTATAGAGACTTAAAGCAGAATTTCTGGTGGAATGGTATGAAACATGATGTGGTTAGATTTGTGGCAAAGTGCTTAACGTGTTAACAAGTTAAAATCGAACATCAATGTGCACGTGGTCGTCTTTAGCCTTTAGATATTCCGACCTGGAAGTGGAAGAAAATTTCCATGGACTTTGTAACAGGGTTGCCTCACACCTTTAAGAAGAATGATGCAATTTGGGTTGTGGTTGATCGGTTGACTAAGCCGACTTACTTTTTGCCTATTCAACGAGGGTACTCAGTTAGCAAGTTGGCAGAGATCTTTCAGTAAAAGATTATTGGGTTACATGGCACACCTGCATCAATCGTGTCTGATAGAGATCCCCGTTTCACTTCACGATTTTGGAAAGGCTTACAGATTGCTTGGGGAACGAGACTTTAGTTTAGTATCACTTTTTACCCTCAGACTGATGGACAGACTAAATGCACTATTCAGACTTTGGAGGATATGTTGAGATCTTGCGCTTTGGAGTGGACTGGAAATTATAAAAAAGACACGAGTATTGTGAGATTAGTTGAGTTTCGCTTACAAAATAGTTGGCTCAAGTATCAACGTGGGCCTTCTTTTGAGAATTTATATGACCGAAAGTGGTAGAAAAACCTTTTATTTGTAATATCATAAGGATTTAAGAATAGTAGCATGAATATTAATAGACAATTTTTTTGTTATGACTTGAGATAGAGTATGATAACGATAAGGGCATGTTTATGTGATGCCATTATTATGACGTCTGGCCAACGTGATAATAATTACATGACATAATGTGAACTTATCGGAGTCATAGGATGTCTCGAGGAATGTTTAAAACAATCTTAATGAAGTTGGAGAGCTTGTTATAGAAGGCCGGAATAGGTTGAGGTGACAAAATATGAAAAAGTTACATTGCTAAAGAGAATCTTAAGGAAGCTCGATCACGACAAAAGAGCTATGTCAATCGTTATAGAAGAGCTTTGGAATTTAAACCCGAGGATCATGTGTTTCTTAAGGTATCTCCGTGTAGAGGTGTTTGACGTTTTGGTTTAAGAAGGAAATTAAGTCCACGATTCATTTGTCCATTCGAAATATTAGATAGAGTTGGTAAAGTTTCCTATCGTTTGGCGTTATCACCACAATTGTCTCATGTTCATAATGTGTTCCATATATCTCTTTTGAGAGGTTACAACTATCATCCGTTGCATGTTATTTCGTATCCGTTAGCTATGATTTCGGGAAGATTTATATTTTGTTGAGGAGCCTAAGGCTATTTTAGATCGTTAAGAGCGAGTCATGAGAAATAAAACCTTTCATTTTGTTAAAGTTCTTTAGAAAAATGAAAGTCAATCAATCTTTATTTAGATTGATTTTAGTTTTCCTATATATATTGGGTTTTTTCTTTGTATTGAGATATCTTTGAGTTTTGATAATAAAAGATTTTGTTTTAATCTATTCTTGGCTGTTTTTGCTACGATTATCTTAATAATCGGTATTTGTTTGAATCAACGATTGTTAGAGTTTGCCTGATTATCGGTATTCTTTTGAATCAACGATAGTTGGAAGATTGTTTCTAGTATTCATTGGAATCAACAGATTCAATTTGTTATCTCGTTTATTGTTTCTGGTATTCATTGGAATCAACAGATTCAATTAGTGTTACTTGGGAATCATTCCGAAAGTGTGGTTACTTGGGAAAACGAAGAAATGATGCAGACTAATTATCCACATTTATTTTCGTAATTTGGTTCGTTTCTGTTTAAGAATTTGACTTAAATTTTGGGGTCAAATTTTTTTTAAAGGGGAAGAATTATAACACCCTAAACTATTTAATTAGTGATAAAAACAATATTAGTAAAAATAATAAAAAATATAAGAAGTAATAAGTTCATGTGCACAAGTTTTCTTAACATAACATAAAGTATATAAAATATAATAGATAAATGTAAACCGAATTAAATTAGAATGAATTGGCTGACCCACGTTTGGCATACTTAGTTAAATTACTGGGTCCAATATCTCCTTCAAAATCTCAATAGTATACGAATAGTTTGTTAGCAGTAATTCATATAACTACATCATCTATACACACTCCTTTTCTAAATCTCAACGCAAAACCAAAACAAGTTCCAAACTAAAAATTTGTCTGCATAATCAAGAAGGATTGTAGAGTAGCAAAACCTAAGTATGGGTTCATGTTGGCATTGATCATGTTCGAGTTTCTGTTCGTGTACATCTCCTTGGTTTCCTGTATTCTAGTGCAAGTTTAGTTCGGGTTGAGGTTCGTGTTTGGGTTCAGTTCGCGTTCGTGTGGGATCAAGGTTTTGGTTTCGCATTTTAGTTGTTCGTGTACGTTGGGTTCTGGGTTTGATTGTACGTCGAATCTTAGTGATCGCGGTTGGTTGGTGTTCATACTCGTGTTCGTTTTGGTTCATTCGTGTTTCAGTTTGAGGTACCACTTGAGCCATAATATACTTATATGTAATTTATGTTAAACTATATAATGATAAGAACTAGTAATGAAATCACTATGAATCGGGTGTTAAACATACTTGTTGTTGTGAAATTTTAAACATACTGATGACATGATATGGAGGATATGGAGACTTACTAACATCAAGATTTTATCATGGATTTTGGCTTTATAAAATAAGGATTAAAAAGTCTAAAGATATATGGAATATGGAACTCCGTTTGGATTTATACAAATGAGAAAGAAGATGCATGTTTACCTTCAAAAATGTTTCTTTTATTAATGATAGTTGATTTTATCATAATATTAAATACAGTTAATTTTATAAAAATGGTCGACCCATATCACATTTTAAGCTACGTATTCAGTGTTTCACTTATTGTATACATTTTCCAAATTGGGCCAGTGAGCTACTACTTGATGGCCATATGTATGAAAATGTTTTTTTACATTTATCAAGTTTGTAATTGCTATATAAGACGACCACTTATTCAATTAAAGAAATACTAATAAGTACACAGTGAACAACTATAAATGATGAAGTAAAGTAGTAATTAGTTACATCGCCGAATAATAATTGGTATTCAAATTCGTGTAGATACTCTGAAGCAGGAAATAGTCAATTTGATTTGTCAAGTAAGCGTTAATTTATTTAAGGTACAGATATTCTATCCTTTCTTTTAAGGATTCTCATGACTTTTGCTCCGTATATATTTGCCTTGCTAAAATCCCTATTTATGTTTCCCATCCTATGATTCGTTATTCGTTTGATACTTTATTTGATAGCTTCGTGAACCCTTTTGAATTCGTTTGATATATGTTTCATTTGACACTGCTAGGATATGAAGTTTTATTCTTATGTTTATCATAGACCTTCTTTAGATATATTATGTTTGCTTCTATATGATATATGAGCCCTTTTCATTGGTTCCGATGCTTGAGCTATTAACTAGCCATAGAGGTACCATGGCCGCATCATTGTGGCACCAATGGCGTGACACTATCTGTGGCGGTGTGATCAGTCCACATCGTTCCCATTTTTGTGTGTGCTCTTTTATGCACTTGGCCATATATGATTTGATTTGATTGTAGGGGGCGTATGGATGTATCCTAGGCTAATATGTATAGGATTTGGATATGATTTGGTGCATGGCTTAATGTGGTGCCAACACCCCGTTGTACATTTGCAGCTTCCATGTACAATTTGATATGATATGATATGTATTTGATTGTAGTGTCTAAGCATGTAACATGCTTTAGACATTTGTTTCGAGCTCGGTGGGCATTTCCTTATGTTTTGTTTGACTATCTGTTTCGTTCAGTTCTTATGATATGTGAAATCTATGCTACTATCTTATGGTGGTTCTGTTTCGTTTTCCTTGCATATTTGATCTATCCGTTTGTTTATATATTTGTTAACTGAGCTTTTAGCTCAACCACATTTCTTTTCTCCGCGGCATGTAATAAGAGGGAAGCTGAGTTATGAGTGAAGAGTGCTTAGGAGCTCTTAATGGACTGAATAGATGATAGTTTTGCTCATTTCATTTAAATTGCTAAAACTTTGGACTTTGCAATTGCCTTCCGCTTAAACTCTGTATTGGATTTATTTTCGTTTGAAGGTCATTATGTTCAAGACCTATTAATTCCTTTATTTTGTTGAGGAAATTTGTTGAACCATTTTTATAAATAAAGTCTTTCGCTTGCGTTTGTTTTGATGCCATAAGTGTGACATTTGACCCGTACGGGTGGGGTGTTACAGACAGGCTATACCCCGTGATTTTGTTCGCGCTCATAGTGTTCTACTTTGTCGAAGTTTATGTTTCTTTTGCCAAGGTGAAAGGTATGATATGGAAGTGGAGGTATTACCGGAAAGAAGATATACACAACTAGAAAGCTATCCTTCTGCTAATGTTGTTGTTAAAGGCAAATGGGTGGATTTGAAAAAAAAGAGTGGATTTAAAATAAACTATAAAATGACTTTCTAGTTGGTTCCTGCTGAAATTCATGGCAACAGTTGTCTTATTTTTCATGTTTATTGAGAAACATGAACAAGGTTCAAAGATGGGTTTTTTTTCACATATTTTTTTAGAACGGAATTTTTTTCACTATCTCACAATATATTTCACACATGCCTCTAGGGAGGCTTGAACCCACAACCTATAGGTGGTGAGGAACTCACATACCCAAGGATACCCTTGGTTTCAAAGATGGGTTTATGTTTCTGTTTCTGTTGTACTTATTTATGAACTGGATTGTAGTTGGTTTATGTGTCTGTTGTACTGGTTTATTGCTGTAAGTGAATTGTGAACAATATGTGGGTTAGAAAGATGGGTTGTATGGGTGATTGATACAATTTGTTCATGTTTGTGTTTTATGTGTTTTGGAACATGAACATGGACGGAACCATGACCAAATATGATCGAGTGCATAAAATTTTTTGAATCGTAATACTAGAAACACATTTCGATGGACCGGGTGCATTTAAGATGACTTTAGGAAAAATTGATGTTTTTACAAAAATTAACAATGCATCTAAAAAAATCATGGGGTTCCCGGGACACCAACTGTGACAACCGTGATTTAGCGAGGTTAGTTTAACCATTAGTGTTAACTTGCCAGGTTTTATGAATTTGGTATTATGTGCTTAAGTTGAATTGATGATATGTGTGTTATGATATTCGTGCTATTATAAGTGTTTGTGATAGTAGAAATGAATGATTTAGTCATTTTATTTCGTATGTGATGGTGATTTCGGAAGTATAGTGATTTTCGTTATTTTATCGTCGGTAAAATTAAAGAAGTATGTATCGTTAAATTTCGAGTTGAGATTAATTAGTGAATTGAGATTTTACAATTTATTTATGAAGTAATAAGTAAATAATAAGTTGGGGAAAAATAATAATAAGTAGTGTAAGTGTTTTATTTTAAGTTATGTATTTATTTAAGTAATTAAGGTAAATAAGTAGTAAATAGTTTTGTATTTAAAAAAAATTATATAAAATATATATAGGTGGGGGAGAACGAAATTTTATAGAAAAATAAATAAAAAAATTAATTTTATAAAAGGGATGTTGGTTGGATCGGTTATAGGAAAAAGAAAAAAAGAAAACAAAATCTGATTACAATTAGGATTCTAGGTAGTATAACTATAAGATCAATAAATCCCTAAATCACTTTTTTCTCTCCCTCTTGGTTTGTTCGGCCGATTCCCTCAAGAAAGAAAAAAAATATATAATTTTTTTTATCAAGAACCAAGGTGGTGATTCAAGTGTAATCAAGTAAAGGTTTAGGTATGTTTTCAATTAAGTTTTGTTTAATATTTTTATAATTAATAACTTTAATTGATGGAATAATTAGGGTTTATAAATTTTCTATAAATTAATGATATATAATTATATGGGAATGTTCGGGATTAGATATAGAGCATGTGGGTGTAAACGGTTTAGGTTAGATCGCGTTAATTTGAAAGTTAGGGTTTGGCATAATTTTGGGTCATGTTGATTGAACGATATCTCAATGATAAAAACGAGTTTTGGGATAAATCTTGTGCCTAAATTGAAGTTCATAGAGTCTAGTTTCTAAAATGTCCGGCCCCGAATGGTTTTGAGGTCGGGAAGTTAGTCAAATAATTTTTGCAAGAAAAGTTATCAAAACAGTAAATTCGGGTCAGATTTGGGTATGATTTCGGGGAGTAAAACCCCTACTTAAAAGTTGAGGGTTTGGAAAAAATCAGAGGTCAAATTTTATGTGTCTATTAACTCCAGCTCAAAGCACAAGTCCTATGTCATTGTCTATGTATTTTTAGAAAAATCAAACTTTTTGGTGTGCGTTCAGATCCGAATTTGAGTACTTTGTGATGTTGAATTTTTATAAAATAGTTAGGCTCAATATTATTTTTTCTAAAAAATCACAGTAGTTCATAACCCATTGGGAAGGTAGGGAATGAAAGGGGAAAATCAATTTGATGATTTAATATTTTATTTGTGGTCATAAAGTGACTACAAAATTCTGTCGAAAAACTAGAAAACTCAAATAAGGGATTTAAGAGTATTTGGGTATAAGTAAGGTATGGGAAGTATGGTAAAGGGTTTATAAACATAATATAAACTTAGTAGTCCATCAATTGAATGTTACATCGTCTTGGGCATTTAGCATAATCACGTGTAACATGGGTTTTATTTGTGTTTAGTTGATTTCAAGAATTTTGTGAAGTAGATGTGCATCAGGTGAGTTTCATAGTCCTATTTTTATGTTTTTCTTGGGATGGAAATGATGCAAAATATGTTTTGAAATGTTTTATTGCTGTGATTATGTGTTTTAAATTGTGTTTGGACATTACATGGCTATTATATGACTATGTGATACATGTGTTATTTGGGATCAGAAGAGGTACGCCTACCTCATGCTTTGTGATTATTGGATCGGAGGGGTACGCCTACCCATATTGTGTTGGTTATGGGATCGGATGGGTACGCCTACCCAATGTGATATGTTGTGTGATACATTCGTGGTGAGCTTGGTTGCTTATAGTGCCAGCTATTCTAAGCCCGAATGGGAAATTATGTTTGTGGATATGTTGATTTGATTTTTGTTGCATGCTAGCATAAGTTCATGATAGTTCATTATTTTCCTCCTTTGTTTTGATAATCACAGTAAAAGCGAGTGTTATTGCGTGTCTGAAACCTATGACTCTCACCAACATTATTGTTGACGTTTTAAGCATCATTTTCAGGTGAGCATAGCGAAGTTAAGGATGTTAAGATTCGTGGCTAGAGAGACCTTAGGAATTGCATGATGGAGTCTTCTTTTCTGGAGTCTTCATTGCAGATTTTCGTACTTCGGATATTTTGATTTGTTGTGATGTTTAGTTTGGATTTATTTTCTATGTCTATGTATTATGTGTGCGATTAACCTCAATACAAGACCCCTCTTGTGTTTGGTATCGTCATAACACTTTATTTTCAATATAATGCATTTTAGACATTCTCTATTGTTGACACCATTGTGTTGTGATGATACCCATGATGTTACGCCTCGTGTTTCCGCCTTGGCGGGGTGTGACAGATTGGTATTAGAGCCAATGGTTATAGAGAAGTAGGTGGTTGAACCTAGACTATAACCTAGGAGTCCTTCATATAGTTGCATATTAGGATCTATGTGTTTAGCTATCTAGGCGTTTTGTTTTCTTGCTTTTCTTTAAGTTGTATTTCGACCTACGAGCTACTTGATACTAGAAGCGTTAGAATAGGAGCCAATTGAGGAGGAGCCTCTCGAGGAACCGAAAGAGGAAGCGTAGTTAGAAGAGTCGGAGGAGGAGGCCGACTCAGATCTCTTATTGGATGCTCGTAGCAGGCCTGGACCCGCGAAGTCGGGTGACTCTTGCGAAAGCAAAGTCAAACCCAAACGAGGCCCATCATAAGTTTATCCTGTCTTTTACCTCGACGCGTTGCTATCAATGATTTCTTTTGGATATTACATCTTTTGGACACTTCGAGACGTTCGTTTTCTTTCTGTCGTTTTCAATTTTATCTATATATAAATAAATATTGTTTTGATGGAGCATCGATTCTGTGTTATATTGGAATGGTTTAAGATGTGCAATGTGGTATATGTGCATATATGTGTGTTATCATTGAGATATGTAGTCTTGAAAGCAAGTACACGTATGAAAGGATGCACTTATAATTATGGGTGGCCAACATGATTATAAAGGCATCACACACGTAGACTTGTGACCATGATTGCATTGATCGGTGTTTGCTTGTTAGTTGGTAGTGTAAGATGTTATATTATGTGCGGTTGTATTATAAATAGTTTCATAGTTGGTAAGTTTCCCTCCTATCTATCGTTTGCGGATACCCCGGATACCTGTTATTGCTATTATTGAGTTTCTTCGTCTGCTCGATTATTCGCTCGGATATATAACCCTCATGTTAGCATTCCTTGTTCGTACCATGTCGGTATGGATGATCTAACTTTTCTATTCGGCGTCTTGATGAATATTGGTTGTTTGGATCTGCTTCTTTGGATATTGGTACGTTTTATTGGTTCTTTCGTATATCCTTTGGTTTTGGTAACATGCTGTGACATGTTAGTACCGACGCTTTTCAATGGTTGTTCTTTTGATCATGAGTACAGATTAGTCTTTACGTTCTTCTTTTGGTTCGTAATGTCTTCGTATGAATTTCTCTAGTGCATGTTCGTTTCACTGTTATTCTGA